>JABASF010000827.1:0-31222 GCA_019776145.1 Harlomillsia oculata
AACAATGTTTAGAAAAGTTTAGAGTCAGCGTTTTCATAACAGATAACGATCATACGTGAAGGAAAGCAATATTTCGAATAGTATATTGAGTGACCTATGACCTAGTGAAAATATGGAAAAAGCTGAATGGGCGGGAGGGGCTTTCCCTTGACCGTGAGCCCATTCGTCCAAGTCATACGGCGCCTTTGCCTTTCGTAAAATAAATTGAAGTCGATCAGCGTCAGGGCAGGAAGCCAGAAAGAAACGCACGTTGTTTCGTGCGCCCTCATGAAAAATGGAATGGGTCTGCACCGCAGAGAACCGCCCGCCCCGATTTTGAATAAATCATTCGTGTTTGAAAACGGATTTTGCACAAAGACAGAATGAGAGTGAAGAAAAGCCTACGTTTCTCCAGTTCCATCGTTTCATGCACGGGACAAAATGCGGCTCACACAGTCACACAGAATTGAGTAACCAGCTGACGCTGACGCTACCGCTCTCGGGGATTAAAGTCCTCACACCGCATTGGTTTCCTCCTGTCTCTTTCTCACTGTGATAGTCATACGTAATATTACGTAGTAGCAACTACTACTAATCGCACTCATAGTAGTCATGTGTCAGTAGTCAGTATGCTTTCTTTCTCTTCCTGACATCTCCAGGGACTAATCAGTTTGCCCTTAAAACTCCGCTATCTGCTTTTCGCCTAAGTCAATTAAGGCCCGAGTCCTCTGCAATGGCACACTCTGATTTAATAATGAACGTTCATTCACACTTTCCTCACTTCATGAATGCGTTTCTAAAGAAAACTGTATAAAGCCGTCACAGCTTTACTATGCACAGTGCTACACAGTGTGAACTATGGGATCCTGCAGCGCTCCTCAATATACGTGGACGGAGAGTGTTGTTGTTGTGTTCTGGGCGGCGGAAGTCTCCTCCTGCCAACCAATTCATCACACTCCATCATGCACAGCTGGAGATTTTCAATAAATCTACTTATCCTCAGAACGGAACGACATGCATATCCGAAGAATGGAAGAAGGAAAGAAAGATAAAAGGGAAATATGAGGCGAACATTGCATTATGAACATACTTGCGACGTCGTTGCAATTCTCTGTAGGACGCTGCCGCATGCTGGAGTCGAGCGATGAAACGCTCAATGTCGTCAAAACAACGGTTAAGAATGGCCACTTCCCGCTCGTAACGTCCTTCTGAACCAACGGAACTTGCGTCGTCACGACTGTCGTCACCTATGAATATGGAAAAAGTAAAGTGATAGAGTAATGACATTATAATAAATAATAGTTGCTTGTTTTTGTTGACCTTTGACTTTTGGGAAGATGAAAAGGAGGAGGGGCGAGAGATTTTGTGAATATAAAGTAGTTGTACATAAATGGAATAAATAATAAGAACATTTGGGTTTTTAGCGGGTATGACTATATTAGAAGATTTCACATTTTGATGGGAGGAAGTCAGAGTGCATAGTTGTAGAGCATTATGAATGCAAATGATTTCTCGCTCACCGTGTGGATGGAAAAGTGGAGGTTCCGGAGGTGGATTCATTGGCGGCGGGGGTAAACTTGTTTGACTCGTATGACGTTGTCTATTCGGCGGCAGTCGTCCGGACAAGGCCATTTTGACATCTTCGACGAGGTCAGCCGCAGAGATGTGGAAACACTGAAAAGATGGATAATATTCATTCAATTGTATTGTACCGGTTTGGAGTAAGAATAGGAGCGAGCCCTTTTTGCCTCCCTATAAGTCATGATGACGTGGGGAATATCGCGTTCGAAAGCAAGAAGACAGAAGAAGAACTACACGCCCGAAAGGAAAGCAAAGCAGAGACTTCTCTAAGCGAGTTAATTAAAAACTTTGTCGTTTCAAGTGAGCGTCGACGACTGAGAGTGAGGAGACAAATTGGCAGGAGAGAATGGGCTTTGGGCTTATGAAAATGGAAATGTCCCACGACCTCGTTTCCCTCTTTCTCTTTACGTCTCCGGGTCTCCTCCTGTGCCTGTGGTCGCAGTCGTCAAACTGGAGGTTTCCATTCCAGCCTCAAAATCCTTAGACCACATCAGCCTTGCTTGCTTGCCTGCCTCCCTCTTCTTCATCGTCCACGCTTTCCTCTGTCCTTCATTGATTCCCCATCCACTTTTCTCTCTCTCTTCCAGTCAAACACAGAGATTCGCCCAGGCAAACTAAACTATAGTATTTTACTAGACGAGAGCTACTGGAAACGAAAGGTTCACTCTGTCCGCAATCTACCCAGAAAGACTTTCTCACAAAGTCGCAAAAGATGCTGACGCTGACTCTCCAACCTTCACTACAGTTACGTTACGTTAGTGCCAATGTGCAATGGCACATGCCACTGCCAATGACGCATCCCTTCCTCCCAAGTTCTAGTATAATACTCAACCATCCCAGCAGAAGGAACAAATGCTCAGTGAAAACTCACCTGGAAAATGTGCATCTCCACAGGGTACACGATGAAAGCGAAGATATTGTTGTACAATTCACCCGGATTCGGATTCGTGAACGCTGTCGGCTCTCGAATCAAATTCAGGGGAAAACGTTCCATCTCATCCTGCAAAGAAATATTACACAAAAACCATCAGAATAAGTTGAGCCTCATTACCCTTTATGAATTAGACCATTGTGTTACTAACAAACTATGACGCATAGAAGATATAACGTTGTATACCATATATAGTACATATTATAAAATACTGCTGCATTTTGCCCATTTGCCTATCTATTGTTCAACTTTTTGATGCAGTGACGTTTACGACGACGACGAATGCCTTCCCCAACCTTAACGCTATAGAACTTGAATCTTTGTCGCTCGCTTGGGTATAAAAACACCGTGGGAAATGCACAGAAACCAAGCCTAAAGGAAGAAGAAAACTTTAAAGACTTATAACAAACTAACGGAACTCTCTCTTGAAAAGTGTAAGAGGAGATCGTGTTCGTGGTCTTGGTGGCGTCGTCGGTGACTTCGTCGTCGTAGTTGTCGTCATCACACAGGATCGTCCTCGCAGCCTGCGAATCTCCTTTACTTTTAACTAATAACATAGATCCTTCATTATTTGTTACTACATGTAGGAAAGTGGGGCTATCAAACGAAAAAGATGAAAAGAAGAAGATGAAGATGACGGAAAAATCTCAGAAAGGATAAAGAACAAGTAGGAAAAAAGAAGAAAAATCTTTCAGACTTGAAATGGCTATAGTTTGTTACGGCCTTCGGCTATGAGCCACGATGTCTAAGTGTGATTCTTTTGGGTGATGATAGTGCATTTTGATACTCACCCCGTTCTCAAAATCGAGGATGACAATGAATCTGTGTTCAAGACGAAGTCTCATCTTTTGACTCCAAATGCCAAACCCGTTCTTCTCCATGTGCAAAAGTCTTCGCATTCCATCCGCTGGCATGGCCAATTCGTCTGACAACTGAAAAGTTGCCAAGTGCTCCACTTCGTACACATTTCCGCTCCCACCTCCTGGTCCCAAATGGTCCACGTCCGACGAGAACACTGCATTCTCATCTGCATCATACCAGAAAAAGAACAAAAAAAAACAAATAATAAAATAATGTGAATCCGAACCCGAACACGAGCCAACCGGAAAATTCCTAATTGACGTTTAGTTTTATTGTTCTCCTACAATTTGCAATTCGATCAAAGATAAAAGCTGAAGCACTCCTTTGTAAGCTTTGCTCAAAGTTTTAGGTGAACCATCGTCAGCAAATCGATGATGACGACAATGATAACAAGGTTTTTAGTACAAGGAAGAAGGGTAGCATTCCTTCCAAAATTGCATTTACGTCCAAATTCAATTTTGCTAAGATTGCAATCTGGGCTTTTGATTGGAACGAGTAATTGGGCACATTGATTCATATTAAGTTCAGGACATTATTATCATTTAAAAGCCTATCTCAAGTGCATTTCGACCTCATGCTCCTCCCATGACTCGAGACAATTTCCTCTATAGTTTACCTATCTATTCACTATTCACAACCCAGGACCTGACTTAGTTACTTGTGTGTTATACCCTCACTCACTCCAGATAACGGACAATGCAATTTCTCCTAATATACGATACTTGACGTGTATAATAACTTACTAGTACTACATCACAAACTACTAGAGTAATAATAACCTCAAATTTAATTAGTCACTTTCATCAGTTTTGGAGCGGCGTACGTCAGAAAGTGGCACTGCTGACTTGACTTGCCTCTGGAATGGCATACAACACCCAAGGGCAAATCGCAAATGAAGATAACAGGTAATTAGAACACGAGTGAAAATCTCCATTTCTTCATGAGTGACACCTGAGGCTACAGAGGAGCCGGAGCACACGTCAGGACAGTCAGGAGGGGAAATTGCAAGGATGGACCACAATTATTATGACGTCGTCCTCTATAAAATTCGCACATTCTCCAGCACGAATGCTTATCTCCAAATATGAATAGTTCCCATCTATCTCAAATAAGTCATACAGTACAAATCCTGTAGTTGTACTTGTGTTTCGCAAAATGTTTTCATCACAATGGTCAATCCGAATGATAGTGGTATGAGATAACTAAACATTCTTGTGGAATACCTTTTACATTATTTCATTCCTGGTCCCACAAAAAAGTCATCATCACTTTATTCCTTTGCATTAATGAAAATCGTCATCATATTCATTATCCTCATCATTACCTTCGTGAGAGACTTTGACCTACACAACGATAATGCATCGCTTCCAACTAACTATAAGTGACAATGACGCAGCTTACACCACTGCAAATATCTGAGGAATGCACTTCAATCAAAATTTGTAATGGGACAACAAACCACTGTGACAGAGTACTATTGTCACTACGTGACCGTGACAGTGGTCAAGAGGCACACAAACACGTAATCCATTGTGTGGAAATCCCTGGAATCCCAATATTATTACTTTATGCAAATATAGTTTGAAGGCAGAGCAGTAAAAGGCACAAATATTCATGAAAATTTGATAGACCATAAAACCTTGCAATCATAAGTGTCATTTAACAAATGTAAAATGCATACGAGCACCCTAAAAACATCTCATAATATACTTTCAGTGAGATAATAAAAATGTGCATGTAAACTCAGTCACTAAACGTAATTTTATCACAAAAAAGTGGACGTAAAACGATATTTAAAATTATGCCTACTATTTTCACAACACTATAAAAATTACAAACCACTAATTGCATAATGAAATTAGTTAAGGACTTACCAGACAAATAGTGTGACTCATTCATTCCCCGCATTGTGGACGTAGTATAGTTTCAATGAAAGGAAACGTTCACGAAAAAAAACTGCGTCAGCACCGACAAAAGGTCCCTGAAAAGAAAAGGGAAACAGGAAAGGATATGTAAATGAAAACTAGAGATGTAAATTGAGCATGAACACGTAATTTAATATTATTTTTGTGGATGAAGAAGCGAGCAGAGCAAATCAGGCACAATAAATATACACAGTACACATGAAAAATTATCCTCAGCTCAGCTCACCTGAGAACGTAATTAAAGAGTGAGAGAGGGACTGGGCGAGGTCGAAGATTGATGCGAAACTCAAGGGGATCACCTACAATACCACTACAACCAAAGAGTATAATATTAGCACGACTGAGCTCATAAGTAGCTACGAGTTGAGCGAATTGTATTGCAACAACTATCTTTATTCTTTATCTTTCCAAGTCGAAGCTATACTGAGCAATCGAACGGGATAATGGGAAAGATAGAATTGGACAGTACGTGAAGGACAGGACTGGGACATTACTGATAAGACAAGCGAATAAAAGTCGTTCATAGTGACTAGCAAGGGACCCGATTTAACCTTCATGGAAATTGGACATGATTGTGATAAAGACAACAATAAAAGATTGATAAAGTCTATTTTTTGTAATGGGGAGGGGGATATTGAAGCTTTTTGGGATGATGAAGATGATCACATCAGGACGATGACGACGTTCCTTCGTTTTCGCTCAGCCTATTTTAAGTAGGAACTGACAATATCAAATATCAAGCTCAAAAACCGTCAATCCCCAACTTGTTATCTTTACTGTTAACTTGTTACATTTTGACTTTTCTTTTATATTACTATACAATGCTGAAAACAATCACGATTAGGTATCACACAATACTGCCGTTTTGGAATAATCAGCGCTATTGTAACTACATTTCATCATCTTGAGCAATCCACGAATTCTTTTGCATCATTTGGTGAGACTTTAATCCCACAAAAATGTCGTCGGGATTGGGACGTAATCAAAAGCTCTTTCTGACTGTTTTCCTAGTTTATACGATCGTATTTTGCATTGGCACAAAAATACTACATGCGGGTACGATCATTCATATTATAATGTGAGTATCATAATGATAATGATGATGATGATGTGATGGTCAGAAAGGGGATTCATCACTGACCGACATTGGCAGGGATTTTGATAGGTTTTCCACTGCAGTGCACAAGAGGATGAAATGAACACACAAAAAAATGTACGTGCGAGCAGGTTTGAGCATGAGAGCGGCACGAGAACATCATACAAACGTAGTATTCTATCAGAAAATAAGATAAGATCGCACCAAAAATGCAGTGAAAGTGGGGCTACAACATTGCCTTCAAAAACTGGATTTGAGCAAAGTGAGGCGGAGGAATTGCAAAACCATTTCAGTAAATAACAAGCTTAAACTACTCTTGTGTTTCTTATGCATTTTAGTGTACCAACACAAAAATGGATTACACTTACACTATTATTATAAGTAATGCCATTTCCATTATAGGTTTAGTCTGCTCAAAGTGGAAAACAGCGTTTGTTTCAAGTTTTAAAAAATCCGACTAAAAACGGATTGGACTTATTTTCTATCTACAGTATACACTACATTTCTCAAGATTTCGGATATGCCCAGAATACCAATTATATTGGGTTTTGTATATAAAAATTTAGATAATATAAAAGACGAACTTACGAATAATTATCAAAGTTCAGTCCTTGTTTGAAAAGGTACGCTGTGCTCAATGAGTATACCAAAAACTCGAGTACCACTTGTTGCGTTAACTCCGGTTGAGGCCGAAGGCTGAGTTAATGTAACTGGTTTTTAAAAAATGTCGTATGTTTATCAATTGTAGTTTAGTAAATGGTATTGATTTGATTGAAACAGTTCAATCAATACTGTTGATAAAATATTTTGAGTTCAACGTATCAAATGATGACACACGACGGTTTTTTAAGTTTACTATACTGCAACTCTTTAAGTCAGTAAATGATTAAAACAGCTCGTTCGGAAGAATGGAAGTAAATGTGGTGATGTGGTGAATGAGGAGTATTTTTGATGAGTGTGATGAAATGATCGTGTGGTAATAAGTGTAGAAGAACGGGATTCTAGTTGCCGATTCTGGTGCGGAAAAAACCAAGGAGAAAATGACCCGTTTGTCCCGGAAGGCAACGGAGCCTCGGCGGAAATCTCCGTCCGCTAAGAGGAAATGACGATGACACAAGTTGGCTCCTACACACAGAGAATAAACAGTCACGAAAAAGAAACGGCGTACACCGATCGAGTTGTTGACACTCGTTTGCGACACGCAGTTTCCAACTTGATGGACACACAATGATCAACACCGAAAACTGGAAGATGACAACTTGGTCTCTCGTGTGTATTAACGTCAAAAGGGAATGTCAGAATTGACCTGACAGTGTGCTTTGCCTTGTTGGTGTAGACCGAAGAAGGAAAGTGGGTCTGACACACAATGAGAAAATGGCAGGAGAAGAGAAAAGGCACAGCATTCCACCTGCCACCCAACAAACCCTGAAGAATTCACCTGCAATCAGCAGACAAACTCACCTGTCCGCATCCCTCGAGTCCACGAAAACATCCCCTTCAGGCACTTGTGTACACGATACAATATACAATTCCTACAATTCACAACTTAACTTTGTTCCATTCCTCATTCCCAATGCATTTCCCATTTTACCATGATAATAATGCATCCCAATCCATCTTGACAGTTAGTCGGACCGTCGGGCGGACCATTCATTCGAACCATCACCGTCTTTTCATATTTTGTCTATCGCCTTTTCGTTGTTGTGGTCATTCCATGCCATTCCATGCTATGCGTTGGGTACCTCCGCCGTCGCTCACACATTTGTATGCATTATTGATTATCAAAACTTCTGCCGTCTCCACATTCCACCACGTAATGTACAAGACTAATCAGACCCTTGACCTTTGACCATTTCTTCTTCTAACATGCATTTTTGCGATTATATTCTCTTCTTTATCTCCTTGCCTTTTAACTTAATTGAAAATTTTTATGCTGTATACCTGTCTGAGTATGTATGTGTTATGTTATCGCTACCCTTTGTTCATTCACACGTTTGCATGACCAATGTCTGTGTTAAATACGACGACGACGGTGAGACGCCGACATTGACGATGCCTCGAACTTGCACCGTAACACGAAAAGATGCAAATTTATTGCTAATCTGAAGCTGATTATTATTAGTACGCTTTTACAGTTGCCCTGTACTAATGTAATGTATTTGCTGTACAGCAACACTACACTGTGTGGTACGTTGTACGTACAAGCGCAGTCAGTGTCTCAAGTTATAATTACAATAGTGCACAAACCTGGTACCAATAATACTGTTTTGTTTTTAGAATTTTTCAATACTTATAAGTATGCATTGTACGTATGAAATGGTTCACATTCGTCGTGACGCTAAGGCTGGCGTGTATAATGCTGAACTGCACACTTGAGCATTAGATTTGAATTGAGAAAGCAATCATTTTTCATCCTGGTTTCCAGCTCATTTTACGATCGAACAGTCAACGAGTTAAAGACTTGGCGAAGAAGCCTACATGATCGAGCCAACATGACACAATCTATTATGAAAAAAAAGGTAGATATTTTTATTTCTTAATAGGCCTCAGCATCAGAGTTGAGAGACATCAGTGCTCATATCAGCATCCGACACACTCCTTCAGAGGCATCATGCCAGTAAAGCCACAACATAGGTGCACTTGACCAACTGGCATCATGCAGCAGAATTTTCACTTTTCATTGAGAAAAAATCGTGAGTAAATCTCGTACAACGGAGTATCATTCATTGTAATGTACGTACACTACACACTCTCAGACACACATTATCGGGATATGATATGATATGAGTCACTTTGTGTTTGTAAGTTTGTGTGAGCCATATACAATGTGCAATTAGTAACGAGGCGAACATTGTAAGTTGTAATGTACTACAACGTTCGTTGATTTCATTCGTCACCCTGTGTTGCCCTTTACGATCTGAGAGTGTTATGCTCTCTTGATCTCCTTTAGAAGGATAATGCGATATTTCGAATCGAATCTGCTCTCAATGACTCGCTTTGCTTTTGCTTGTACACTATGTATGATAACTTGGATACATGCTATAACACACAATTTATAAAACTCTCTTTTTTTCATGTATCAACATTTTCATATCATTTGTTTTAAATGTGTTCAAGTCATCTGCAGTCATGCATGTGAATATGAAAATGAAGGCCCAGTTTCTATCGCCATGGGCAAACGAAAGGGATGATGAAATTACTAATATCAGTCCTTATGGGATGACCAGTTTGATCTTGTATTTCCCTGTGTTTTCATTGAGGATGAGATGAGATGAGGTGAGGCTCATCATTCCATCGCGTCGCGTCTGTTTGATGGGAAACCGGCCTCTCCTCTCTCGAATTGCACTCTCGTCTTCGTTCATCGTTTGCATGCAAAATGAAAACTCGTCCTAAAAGAAAGAGAGAGGTTTGGTTCATCATTATTAATACAAAGATGAAGGGTGCTTGGCCTCTCTCGTTAACTTCCTTTTGCCCTCCCCCGTCCTCGTTCGTCATTAACAATGTTTTCCATTTGAATTCGATACGCAACAAACGACGAGAGTTAAACTAATCAGCATCTTTCCCCCATTGACTTTGATTTATCAAGAAATTGTCGCAACTTACTCTTTCATTCTTACTTTCTTACCCAGTCACTCAGTCGTATCGATTTCTTTCAATGACACAAAGTACAATGCTTTTGATGAATCTCAGTCTTGTCAGTTGTATGGTAATGATACAATGTATTGTTCTACATTGTGTGCTAGTCAGATGGTCAGTCAATTTGGAAGTGTATTAAGTGTTGATAATGGTTTCGATTTTGATTTCTTTCTGCGCGTGACTGTCAGTTGCACTCTGTGTGTCCAACGTCATTAACTTCCATGGAGACCAGGAGCCATATTGAGGCGTCCACGCATGCATGACCTACTGGTCTCATCCGTTGTTGTGACCGGAGGGTGGAAAAGTGTTGACCACACTGACCATATGAACCCCGAGGCATTGCTTGTTCACCGTATGTCGCTGACACACTTTTCAGATTTCGACAACAACCGGCGCAGATGCGTCGAAAGTGTTTCCTGTGTTTAACCTAGACCAACAAAATCTCCATGCACCCCAGACGATGAAAATGCAAAAAGTGCTAAATAATTAGATCCATATTGCTTTGCTATATAAACAAAAATCTCACAGAAATGAAACATGAAATGCGGGAATGAAAGATCTCGAAAATGCATGAAACTGTGACAATGCAAGTTTGTAATGCATTTGCATTGTATTATATCTATATGCAATGGTAAAGAAAATGCTGATAAAATCAACAATCATCATCAAATTGGTAAGTGTACATATTGTTGAAGGGCGTTTATTTCACCGTCCTAGATACACAGAAAGGACACAGATGAGGTACCGTTGGTCACAGTGTGGTGAGCACGTGTAGGTCCCGTGGGAACCAGGTGTCGACAAATAGAGACAGAGCCATGAGCACCTTAGTTGACAATTGACACTGAACCAGGAGATTGACGACAACAACAATATTTTTTTCCAGTTTTAACAATTTTCCGAGCTCATATCAAACCAACCACAAACATCACTCAAAGCCATATTTTAGCAGTTTTATTACACATTCCATGAGCCGAAACAATCTGCCATGCCGTCGAAATGTAACATTTTTATTAGTACCTCGTTGTGAATCTTTAGCTGAATAATTCCATTACATCTTTAGTGTAATGCAATGTAATTACAGCACACAAAAAAAGTAGTATCATATTAGTATAATTAAGTTGCAATTTTAGTAATATTCTAACGGGTGTAATTTAATTATGTAATTAATTGCATTTACACACGTGACCATTTTTTGTTGAAACAATTATAACCGCCATAATATATTCATAATTAATCACATTATTATTAATAATTGTTGTAATATTATTCAAATGTTCATTATAATGCTAAGATACGTGTTTTAACAATAACAGCAGATGATCAAGGTTATTATACTACATTTTTTATATAGACAATTAGACAAGTATAATGCAATAATAATTCATAACCTTTTTTTAAATTTTGAAATTGTGCCAAAGCAGCTGCGAAAAGTGTCTGTCACTGTTCGTCATTTACTGCTCAGATACTATTTTTTGTTGCCAATGTATTGCTCAAGATTTCAAAGGTCATGATTTGTAAGTCGAGGTCGAGGAAGATCACAAATGTGTTGAAAATGAATGCCCTCCTCTCGACTCATAACAATTATTTTTTACAATACATTCTTTCTGTCTTAAATCACGGGAAACTAAAAACTAATGTGAGAAAACGAAGGACATTAATTATATATGTAGTATGTTTTTTAATATTCTGTGTTTTACAATATAGCCGTGTGTGAATTGTTGACCCATTTCGAGTGTGATACTATCGAATTTGAATCAAATGGTCGCTCTCATGAACAACGATGTCCAAAAAGTAATTTTGTTTTCCTTTTGCCCAGTTGACGCATGAGGAAAGTATAGTAAACTTTTTCTAAAATTTGAAAGATGTTTTTGGTACAACAGAAACCCGACCATTGATTTGGAAGCCCAAGGGTCATATATCATTTAGTTTTCTGTGTTTTTATATGCTCAACTGGTTTTTGTTAAATTTGACTCTACATTTGTATTCGACGTATTACACTTTGATATTATTTTTAAAGAAGTAATAATTTTCTCTCAAAAGGGCTATATACTGGTCAGCTTTCATAAATAAAACGAGCTATTATTTTTTATATGGGTTCCTTCATTCTCACTGTCGGACGAAATGAGCTGTAACAAAAGTCAAGCATTTTTTCCATGTAGTTGAAGATTAATTTGATTATTATTGCAGTTTCATTTTTCACTACTTGTCTCAAAATTCAAATTCGTCTCATATCTTTGCATATTATGTAATATCATGTATGACAAAGAGATTTTTTGTTCAAGTTAACTATATCTAATGACAAAACGGGATGAATGTTACTAATTAGTTTAGTGTTATATAGCGGGAGACTATCCTCATCGTTGTTGCGAACGATGCGACTTTCTGTATCATGTAACATTTTGCTTTCACAAATAATTCATACGTTTTAGTTTAGCAATTTAGCATTGCAGATCTAATGTTTGCAAGTACAAGTTTGTAATGGTCTAAAACGAGATTTTCATTTTTGCATGAATCATTCACAAAAACCTTCCATTGATAAAGGAAAAAACATTTAGATAGTAATGATGATGATGATGACAGCATCATTGACCGCGGAAAATGTCCAGTCATAAAAGGAATATGACACTGTTTTAGCTTTGGAATTCTCAAAATTTCAGTTTTTCATATATGACACCCTCGTAAAAAAGAGATTGAAACAAATGGTCTCACTCCCTCATGCAAATGTGTGGGTGGTGGAGTCCCATTTTCATATTATATAAAAATGTGGTAGCGACCTGTTTCGATGTAGGTTTTAAACATAATCCGTCACCGTCACATGTGGCCATCAACTGCACTCTCGTCCATAGAAATAACCAGTGAGAGCATGTACACTATACGGTTTTCAAACTCACATGAGTTGAGAAATACTATGTACATTTTTTGGGCCGTCAGTTGACTACGAAACGGCAGTTTTCTACTAAAAAAGGAAATGGAGAAAGTAGTGAGGACATCTCCCATCGGGGCAAGTTGATTCCTTGAAAAGTGAATACATATTTTGTATGCTTGTGGTATTATTTACTACTGATATTGTAGCGTTATTTTTTCCTGCTTTTGCATACATTAATACAGAGTTAGAGAGCATGAGCAATGTTAGCAATTACAAGAGTGTGAGGATGTGCAAGAAACGGAGGGAAAAGTACTATAGTCGCATGAGAGATGAGAAGCTAGAGAAAGAGAGGATCAAAAGACTTAACTTAGTACTTCATACAGACAAGGGCACATAGCACACAGACATCTTTTTTGCGCATATAGAAATACAGAGAGAAGAAAGAAGTAAGATGAAGAAGATTTGAGGGGAATTTGCACCAATCTCTACTGATACTGGCTGAAATCCTTATTTAATATCACTACTACATTTTTTTACTCTGCTTTTTTTTGGGTCACGGTATGGTTATTTTTTATTGAAGAAAAACAATGCTGCCTTTTGTGAGACAGACGGAATCACTGTAATATTTAATAACTTTTTTTTGTAATAATTTTAATATTTTTGAGTAATCATCGCAATCATGGTTAATTTATATTTTTGTGATTTATTGTATAGTAACGTATGTATTCTCCGTCCTTTTTCTTTCAATGACGTGATTTTTCTGTTTCTTTGTAATTATATATTGATTTTAGATGGTTGCAAAGTTTGGATACATTTTCCCCAGGAATCAGGAGGCTAAAAGAGTTTTGTAAATAGCTCGTTTAAAATTCACATTTTACCGTTTGAAGTTGGTTGATGATTCGGTGCTCTGTGATGAATAAGTTATACATGACATTTTTTATCCTCCTCAAGGGAAAATGGAAGCTAAACAAAGCAAAAAGTGCAGCTGGTGTTTGTTTCATTTTTGTGATCTTGGCGGAAAATCCTTGTTGGACAGGACCCTACACAGATTTCGCAAAAAGGACGCAAGAGAATGCAATTAGCCTTTAGGCAAAAGGAGCTCCTGTGCTCAAAACCAGGATGATGAGGAAGAGCACAGCGATGGGGGCACTGATGATGGACCCTGCGTGAAGGGACCCAGCTGCATTGCATTGGTCCTCAGCGCAACAGAATGTTTCAAAGGAGCCATGAGCTGTCAAAAAAACACACATAAGAAATTTGGTTTAATTAAAGGGAAGCAATCATAGTTCGAACAATAACAATAGGACGTTTAAGTACTTAGAAGTGGAACAAACAAGGAGGATCAAATTCAAAGTGTACATTTCTAAAAAATGCTGGAACGAATGAAACAGCGAAATAAAGAAGGACGGTCTGTGGTGGTTGGAAGTTGAAAGAAAAGTAAGTACGTAGATTGTAGTTTGCTGTTGGGTCGTTGAAAGAAAATGAGAAATAGTGTGACATTTGAAGATATAAAATTGCATGGCTTACTTCGTTCTTCACAGTTGGTCTCGCACCCATAAACTGTGATGGCAGGGCCGACATACTTGGCGCAATGAGTGTGTTGTGGAGCACACTCTTGCAGGTCAGCTTTAGTGAAGTTGAGACACGGTGTGACTGATGTTTGAATGTAAGTACCGCATTGGTAGCACTTGATTGCTTCAACAACGCCGACTGTCACCACTGGAAAGAAAAAAGAGATGAAAAAATGTAAAGAATGTATTAAGAGTAATGTAATGTTTCGCTAGCTCCTGGTGGAGAATTGTAAACTAGTCAATATAAAGTGTATGAAAAGAGTGGAAAAGATGTTGAGTGAGAAGTAAGGACTGTGGGAACAAGGAGAAGAGAGGACAAGGACGAGGATGAGGACGACGAGGGAAAAAGCTATATTAAAGTGTTGCTTTTTGCTTTCATTTTTTTGAGGAGAAAATGCATTGTTCCTGAAAGGAGTGAAAGAGAAAGTGGGAAATGGAGGAACCCTGCTCTCACTTGGGGATCCATTACTGGACGCATAAGGGAGAAAGAGAAGAATGCATTAAAGAGCTTTCTCCTCTCTCTACTCTCTCTTTTTTGGCCAAAGTCTACTCAGGTATGTCCTATTGAGAATTTTGAAGTGAAGAATTTTGAGAAACACAAGAGAGGAAGGGGACAAAAGAGACATTATGCACATTCCATACGATTACGACCACTCGGTGAAACAACGCGGAATGCTCCCCCGCCACTTTTATGAGGAGAGGCACATTACCCAACAACTCGTACACTATACTCTTCGTCCAAAAAAAAACTCACATTCCTCATTCATGAGCTCGCAGGCCTTTTTACGACCCACTTTCACCAACACACCGAAAATGTTCTCTCTCACTTTCGTCCATAGGGTACGCCCGCCTTAGGAGTCACTCTTGTTCCGGCCCAGTGCCAAAAACTTCCCGGGACTTTCTTTACTTTACAACTTGTTGGGCCAAAAACTACTACTGCTTAGGAGTTAGGACTAGTGCCACTAAAAAAAACTAAACTCTGCTGACCAATGTGACCCATCGTAAATGGACCCATTTCCCTTGCACTGACCACACGACGGAAATGGGATATTATGGCTGTGAGCCAATGCTCATCTTGTGTGAGAGAGAGCATCACCTCACATCATCTTTTCCGACTTGTACTTGTCTTCCACTTTTGAGGCTCATCTCTTCAGCACAAAATGCCTCTTTATGGGATCCGCTCTCGCGACTTATATTGCAACTTCAGCTATGGATTGTCTTAAGACGGGAGAAATGTCACTCAATTTCCAACCATTCTTCTCCATCCCATTCCATCTCATCCTTTTCCCTCTTTCTCTCACTCTCACTCTCGCTCACTGATCCTTTTCCTATTCACTTTCTATGTCCTCTGCAAAAACGAGAACCACTCTTTCTTTCTAGCATCTTCAAAGAAGAAGAAGACGCAAAGCACATTTTTTGTCTACTCTATAGCAATAATATACGACTAACGATGGTATATAAAAGTAAATACATATAAGATGTACTCCACTTCCACTTTCCAAAGCGTCTTTTAAGATAGTAACTTAGTGTCTTCTGAAATGTGAATGTGTTTGTCCTGTTGGGGGACGTTAGCAGGATTCCAAAGCTCCTGTGTCTTAAAGTAGCATCAGTTCTCTAATCCACTTGAGCGTGGTTGGCCTCTTTTGCCTTTCTACTCTTGGTGGTCTTAAATTGACTTTGGTCGAGTGTCTTTCTTCTTCTTCTTCTCCTTCTTTCTCATCCCTAATGTTGGAATACTGTAATGGTTCAAACTCGAACCAGGTTTAAATTTAGCAGCTTGAGCTTTAGGTAGCCTCAGATCAGTTGCTTTCCTCCTGCATCGACCCTGGGACAAGGGAACACGGAAAGGGAACACACGCGGAAAGTGAAAGAAGCCAGACTAGAAAATGCAGGAACCCGATCTACTATATATAACTCGCCTCCTGGTGTATATACTAGGATCATTCTGCTTCTAATAAATGTAATAGTGGCAAAAGAGTAACCCCGCTTGTAGTATCGTGATTCTATTTCCAGGCGCTTCAGCTCTCCACAAATTGGATCAATTGACCAATGTAAACCTGAATGGAGACAAACTCAGATTCCTCCTTGCCTTTCTCCTATTGTGCCTGGGGACACATAATAGATAGCTACAAAGAGGGAAAAGCCAAAGGGGAAAAGCTTTTCCCTTTACAAACACAAGAGAAGAGAAAGCTTTCGCCTGATCTCTCTTTTCATTTTGTTGTATAGATCATAAAATCAGGTGTGTCCCACTGAGTAAAACGCCACATGGCTAATTACATTAGATGAGTCTTTTGGGGAAAGGGAAAAGCCATTAAGTCTCTAATTCTCTTAAAGTACCTACGCTGGTTCTGGCTTTAATGCTTTCCTCCACAAGTTGACGTCGGTCCCGACCGCCGTTACCGGAAGTTATTATATGTGGGTGTGGACCAACCGGTTTCTCCTTTCCGTCACAAGTAGAAGAAGAAAGAGAAAACACAGACGTTAGAGGTGGAACGTTTGTCTTCTAAATTTTTTGAAAGGCAGTTTTTTTCATTGAAGTTACCCGGATTTTTAGGTTAGAGGATAATTTTGTTTGTCGGGCCGAAAAGAAACACTGAAAGAGTTCGAATACAAGCGCAATTATGACAACAAGAGAAAAGAAAAGAGCCAAAAGAACAAAAGCGGAAGACAAATGGCTCTGAAGCGAGTTGGCTGAATACACACGCCAAGGCAGTTCTTTTCCTCTCGTTCTCTTTCCTTTCGTTTCCGTTTTAGAGTGGAAGACACACGAAAAAGTCTACCCAGGGCCACGGCACAAGACGAAGACGCACTACCACAATATATATAAGAAAATTTTGATATATACGTCAAGTAGTAGGAACCCAAAAATAGTATGGTAAACTAAAGGGGAAACATTAGTAGCGGGAATGCAACAGTCTCTTTTCCAAATAGTGTTTTTCTGCTAGAGTTTCCCTGCGGAGAAAAAAACCCGGAGATGAGAAAACAAGGAAGAAAAAAGAACAGAAAAAGAGAAAAAGTCGTCTCGTCTTTTTTGTTGTTTCCATTGCAAAAGAGGTGAAGGAGATTGAACCGCTTTGGAATCCAAAATGCTTTCAAAAAGCCCAACTTTTTACCTGACTGTAGAATTGTGTGATGTTTGTAGTATCATTTCAAAACATTATGAAACACTGAGTGGTATAAATATTAGAGTAAAAGCCGAGGACTAGCAGTTTAGAATAGGTCACGAGAAGTGTATCGTGTATGTATGGTTTCAAGGGGAAAATGTGGAAGGGTTCTCTTCTCATTGTGAGACTCCTCCGACAGGCACCTGCGACTCACATCTCACATTTCATATCAAAAAAAGGAAAAACACCAACTCTTGAGCTTTTTTTGGTTCTCTTACATACTCGTACCAGATATCAAGACAGGAGGAGACGAAGCTTATAGGAATAGTGGTACGGTATCATATTATAGTTTCTTGCTTTTTGAGTATCTCAACATCTTAATCGCCCACTGAGTTTGAAAAACTATGTTCACCCAAGCTTTTCAGAGTGCCTAACTGCTTTATCTCAAAGTCAGGCGGAAGACGAGGCGGAAATGCATTCTTCTGCTTAGTCTTTAGTGCTGAGCCGAAAGAGAAGAAGAAGACGGGGAAGGACGAGGAATGTCTCAAGTCCCTCGGGCTATTTATGTAAGAAAATGTGAAGAAAGCCAACATTGAAAAAGTGGAAGAAGAAAAGAAACTGCTTAACTTTGTGACAATCCTATAGAACTATATATCACTTCGGTTGAGCGCTCGACTTATTTATGCAACTACTTTGCGATCGTGGTGAGATTGTCATGTTCTCCACGACAAGTCGTCCATGTTCCCTTGTCAATGAGCAATTTTTTTTACTATATATTTTTATGTGTGTGCGGAATGTAAATAACATGAGCCTGTTTTTCGGTGTTTTTGAGATGAGACCTGGAATATTACAAAGTACTACTATCATAGATATTTTGTAATAAATGGGATTGGATCAAAGCAAAAAGAAATGCTTTGATCCATTTTGTCATTTCAAGTGGCAAGTTTCAACTTAGGCTTCAATAATGCACGACGTGTGTAAAGCACAAGCTCTAGGGAATCTACATTTGGCACTCTTGTACACAACACGGATTCTTTTCACTCTACTAAAAATGGTGTATGAGAAATGAAAAGAAAAGTAAAAATGATGAGAGAAACTTTATGAAAAAAAAACTCGAGCGTGGAAAAACGATTGATTGGATTTTCTTGTTTGAGAACTATGAGTGTTTGGCCATGGGCCATAGGCCGTTGGTTGTTTGTATGGAAAAGTGTGTCGGAATGATGGGGAAATGGGAATTCAGGTGAGCTTTTCTTTCGAGAGTCTTTCGCACTGTGTTCACTCAAACAGTGAATAAGGCAAAAACGGAACGGGGAAAAGGAAAAAGCTCATCCTTTCTTTTGCTCGTGTTCCTTCCTCCGGGTGAAATGTGAGTTACAGACTTTGAAGCACTGCTAGTGCTACGCTCTTCTATTGCTGTCTTGTGCTATTCGATCGATTTCCTCATCTTCCACTGCTATCTTATTCCTACCTCTTTTCGTCTCACTCAGCTCCAAACCACGGGGCGATCTCTCCATCAATAAAAAGGCCATTTGGAGTCTGGAGTCAGGCCACATTCATCCTGAGACGATTGAGCTAATTAAGGTGCGAGAAGCGGGGCAGGTGCACCGCTCTCGTCATCGCGTGATCTTCCACCCTTAGCACCCATTCCAACCTGAGAGAAAAAAACACTGCCTCCAATGCAATGAACAACTGTCCGCGCTCTCTCAATTTCACATTTTCACTCCAGCCAAGCCAGACTCCAACCAGGCCATCTGACTATACAAAACGACCACCGCCATTTCAGCACGCGATCAAAGAATTTAACCGACTTTTTTCTCCTTAAGAAACTATAGTCACTTTCTCCTTTCATTATCATCTCTTGTCATTATGCCAAATAATTCCATGAAACTGGTATTACTCCCAGAATCACCAAGAAGCCATATCACGTCGTGTCAAAACTCATTCAATAATAAATACTACTACTAATAAAATACGATGAGCCGACGTATGATACTATTATGGACATGGGATCTCGTAAAATCACAGTGCTTGGGTTACTTACTTTAGTTGTGAGGCCTATTGTTATTTAGCATCGTACTAAATACAGAATTTGTAGCAAATTGTGTTGTAGAACGTAGAACACATTTGACGTCGAGTCCCATTAGATGAAAGCTTCGTGGTGACCTCCTACGTTCCACCACGTGCTGTATATATACGTAGTACGTCCAGTACATAGAGAAAGTCTGAGCGTTCAGATCATTTTGATCTTTTGCTAATGGTAAAATAATTTTATTCTTATAGAGCGGCGGCGTTCCGCTGAACAAGATGAGAATCTGTCAAAAAAGTAAAATCTGGCAACTTTGACTATTCCTTTGTAGCCATGAGGCATTTGGTTCCTTTTATGTGTTAAATGGAGTAATTAACCAAGTTTTGTAGAGCATCAGTTCCAATTTTGATTATAAATTTAACAGACGATTCCATTCCTGTCATGTTTCCTTCTTGATAGGAGAGTCTGAACGTTTCTGGAACAACAGAAGGCAGGATCAAGTAGAGCTCATGACGAGAATGAATACTCAAAGGCCCACACGAGCTCATCTCTACGCCAACTTGTGACAGACAGGAAACGGGAAAGCGAGAAAGTACTAAATAATTTATTTGGACAGAAAGGAGCAATGCGAACACGGGACTCTCTTCAACCGTGGCACTCACGCTTTGCGTTCATTGCAAAGAGAAGGACATTTTGAGTAAATTAAGTCATGCATTACTCATGAGCTGGACCACACTCACCCCCTTTTTCCACACTCCAATCTGCATTTTCCCTATATATTTCACTTTTTCCTACACAATCCTTGCTACACAGCTCCTCCGCTCCATTTCAACTTGTGTGTTTCTCCTCTTTCCGGGCGATTGCATTGTTCCTCTGTCCTCCTCGCCTCAGCGTGTCAACTGATGATGCAATGGTGATGGTCACCAACAAACAAGAGAGACCCATAACTTTAACTACTATATAAACCTATATGAGCCAGCTAGAACAGTAAAACTCAAGTGGATGCTTTTCTTCTCTAGTACAATGTAGTATAATAGGTACAACTACTAGGATAAAAAAAGACGGAGTTTTGAGTTAGACTGACTGTGAGTGAGACTTGACTATGGAATGTACACGTTTCTTTAACAATATTACTATAAGAATGGCTGTGGCTATAACTATAAGATAAAGTAGTCAATAATAGAATTTATGCAAAAGGTGTTTCCATTGAAAGACGAAGAGGAAGGAGAAAAGAAGAGAGATGTTGGAAAGTTGGGACATTGGAAGGAGTGAAGTACATGTAGCAAGGACGGCAAGGAGCGTCTCATTTCCTGGCCGGAGTGAAGAGAGAAGAGATTGGACCATGGAGGAAATGGGAGTCGATTGAGATTGCCTTTGGTTGTGACTCTAATCAAATCAAAGGACGGTCCATGGATGCGTGTGGGAAAACATGATTTCTCAGGGAAATGAGCAGTGAAGCTGCACAGAAGTGTGCACCCATTTCCGTCAAAGAAAACAGGGAAAGTGAAGGACGCTCCTGTCTCTCTCCACGTCTTTTTGTGTGTACACAAGGCTCCATTAGGCTGATTCCCCCAGTGCGCTCTCCTCTGCCTCGGCCTCACTTTCACTTCTACACTTTTCTCCTTCGCCTTTCTCCTTTCGTTTCTCCTCTCGTTTTATTCTTTTTCTTCTCTTCCTTTTCTTCACGCTGAATAATTTCCTTGTTCAGCTCTCCCTCATGCTTCCCATTTTACTCACAGGCCAAAAAAACCTGTTCATTTGCATCAATTGTGTGCAAACATTTTCTCCGTTGGATTTTCTATTGCTCAAAAACCCAAGTGCTATGTACGGCATGTACTTTCTACTAAAGAGAGATGAGGAAGCTGAAGCTGAGCATTAAGGCCCGATTCACATTTTCCCTTTTCCCTCATCAAAAATACTACTTACTTCTCTTTCCACGACCACACCACCTTTCAATGAAGTTTGTTTGTATGCATGCGTGCTAGTGTTAGTGTTAGTATTCGTGTGTGTGGCTGCGTGGAGATGAAAAAGCTCCTTTTCTACTATACTGTCGAAAGGAAAGTTCTCTTTTCATGAATATTCTCTCTCCACAATGACCACATCACAAAGTATGACCCGCACGTCTCATTAACCCGTGAATGGGACACTTAAACCCTTTCCTGCCACTTGCACTTGTGCAAATAACAGTATTTCCACTTATTTATGTAATGCAAACATTGCACATTTCCACCCGGACTAAGAGTTTCAAACCTTCTACTAGTTACCGCTCCGAAAAAGCACAAAGCCATTGAATTTTTCACCAAACTGCCCAAAGTGACAAGTGCCATAAGCAATGCAGTGTAAATACTACATTTGACTCAAATGCCGTCAATCCATGCAGGAGCAAACTGTTCTGTTTGTTATGGTACTCATACCAACTTCCACATCCCACACAAAAAATTGGGGAAAGTTTTTAAGCTGGAATATGATGATGAAAATGTAATATATTTCGCCAGGAGAGACGAGTACAAGAAAGTGCAAAATGAGAGGAAATGGACTCATGGTTGCTTGGAAACGACAGGAGTTGCAAAAAGAACGACTGCTGCTGGTTCGTATGGCCGAGGGAATTGACAGGAAGATGTTGGGTTCTTTAATTGAATGATGAGCCGTGTCTGCCAGCGACACGAAGCTTAAGAGCCAAACCACAGCCTAATGGCAAATGCAAAGATGTGACCGCAGGGTTTCTGCAATCTTCACTTGACTCCTTCTGTTGGATCATGAATGACTAAGGCGTATTTGACTAAAGTATATTCATTATTCATTCCAGAGGAAATATTCCATGGGGCTCGCATATTGTTTGTAACCCTATCGTGAAGGTAGAGAGAATGTTTGAGTGCGGTCGCCGGAAGTCGTGTCTCTTTCACTAGTGCTATTGCAAATCTAGCGAGAGTCGAGGCACATGGGCAGAAATGAAAGTGTTCGTCTTTCAGGACGTCGAAGATGCGTCAGTCACATAGGGAAAGAAGGGAAAAAAGGGAAATTCCATGCACGCTGTCTGGTGTTACAAATGGTGACAAGTATGTCCCTCGTGTGTGGACCAAAATGTTCCGTGCAACCCAATGCGCTCGCCTTGAAACGAATATTATATATAAGACGGTGAAACTCCGTCTCGGAAAGGTATGCAAAGAATTTTCGAGAATGGATTGTCCTGAGTGACATACGCCTAAGCGAAACATGCATCCGTGGAACTGATCTCAACTCCCGTATCATCGTGAGCTTATTGGAGCCTGTAGAAACCCTTTTTCAAGTAGTCCATTTGAGAACGAGTCAGTGCTGATGCCGCTGTTAGACTCGCCTGTCCATCTCCTGTCCCAGAGAGCTTCATTATCAAATCTGTCAAAGACAGCCGCTCTATCCGCTCTTCAACTGCGGGCCATTTCTCATATGTCCACCCATAAATCCTACCAAAATCCATCTGGTCAATGCGGCCACTTTTTCTTTCGGACGCATGTGGCGGCTAATGTAACAGATATAGTACGAATGCTAGTAGCACAAGTAGCAAGTACAAGTGAAAAATTGAAAGAACACCCGGTGACCAAAACGGTAGACAATACTACCGGACATTACATTTTACATGGCATAGAGAAAGGCGTCACATGTTCATGGCTGTGACACCGTGTTCCATATTTATGTGCTGTTGTATAGCATCGAGTACTTTGGAGTATTATGAAAGACTATAGTGATGTAAAGTGGCTGTACTTGCTCAGTTTGCAGTGCAGCCCTTTATGCTGCTGCACAGAGTGTTACATATATGGAAAACTGGTGCATGCAAATGATTCGGAATCGGAGAGAAACAAAGAAGATGGAGAAGGGAAGACTGGTGTACTTTGTCACATTTGGGAAGTCAGAGTCATAGTCGGCAGTTTGTTCAAAGTCCCAAGCGGCGACAAAGAGCTGACCTCAACGAGACACTGTGAAACGGAGGAAGACATGCTCATGGTTCAGTTCTCATGGTTTTGGCTGCATGCTCAATCTCCCCAGGGGTTCTGATTTTTTGAGAGGCTGAATGGAACTTTGGCCAAGGGAAGGAGTGGAAAGAGGAAGAGAGAGAGAGAGAGAGAGAACGAAGGGATTGATTAATGGAGGAGAGAGGAGCAGTTACTCGAACGGCCTTTGCCCTTCTGGACACAAGACATGAAGGAGAAGAAGAGGAGGAAGAGAGATGAGAGAGTTTTTGACGAGAATCAATACTCGTCCGCACACACGTCGACAATGAGACCATTTAATTCCTCTGCTCTCGAACGCGATTAGCTCTGATTGAATGGGTGAATGAGACTCAGTGGGCAGTAGCAATGAGATTTCTAGGATAAACCTTTCTGAATGTCACGCGGGAGGCAAGGAAACCGCCACTTCTCTCAAAGGAACAAACATTTAGCTCAGGTCGACAATCTCCAGTTGCATTCGCATTCCGAGAATTTTCGGAGGGACTTCTCGGCGGGATTTTACTTTTCAGACTCAACTCCGCGTATGATTTTGGCTGACTTTGGGCAAACCAAACTGCCTTAAAAGGAAGAGAAAGAATGAAGTAAGGGAAAGTGAAGCAGGATCGATGCCAGCATGAATGACTCGCCTCTTCTGTGTGTGCCACAAAAGACTGGGCAGGTTTCGCTCGCCTAGTGCCTAGTGCGAGCTCGTTAGTGGGAAGCAATGTGAATGAGGTGCAATACTACGATAATCAGTAACCCTACAACAAGCCGAGAAAGTTGAGCGGAAAAGGCAATTCATTTATTTGTGTGTCCTCCAAAAAGACCTGTGTCTCTATTGCCAAGTCGGAAAAAAGGGAATGGGAAGAAGCACAGAAAGCGAGACGGATTCGCGTATTTTTCCATTCCACAAGAGAGGAGAGATGAAGGAAAGACTGCTGTGCTGCGCTCGGAGTGAGAGAAGAGATTTTCGGATGGATGTGGTTGAAGAGATGATTGGGACGCGCGGCGTCTCCTCATCATCTCGCTTAATAACATGGCACTGAATTGCTACTACAGTACTACACATCCGACGACACAGCCTTACATCTTTGGCTAACATGACTTTGGCCACCACTGCACTGCCACTTCCACACAAAGATGAAAAAGGCCAAGATAGAATGGGTGAGAGAGAAAAGCAAAATCACAGCTCATGTCCCTGGGATTTACGACCCAGAAACTTTGTCCAAATTCCTTGGTCCTCTCGTCCATCGACAACGACAAGGACGTCGTCGTCATCGTCCGCCACACACAAAAGAAGTGCTCACACTCGGACGTCTGAACTCTACACTCTCCTTCGGAAGTCACCACTTGCTCACGTCGTTCTTTGGAAGCATGGCACACATGCTTACACCACGATGTGAGCATAACGTACTCCCAGTAGTATTCAACTTCTTGTATGTATGACACAGACTGAGCAGAAGGAGAAGAAGAAGAAGAAGAAGAAGAAGTAACAAGATGCCTAGTAGTAGCAGACCGTAGCTAATAACGCAGTGGTTGTCGTACTACTAGTACACAGTCGTACACAGTAAAGTAATAGGAATAGAAGAGGAAAAAAGAAAATTTGGTAGTAGTTGTGGACGACCGAGCTCGTTCATGTAGGATGTGTCCATGTTCACATTGCACATGTGAAGAGGCGATTTGAGTGGAAAAGTGCCTTGGGACGAAAAGCGGGGACAGCGGAGCAGTGAAAGAGATGAGAGAAACGCAAAGAGACTACATATTATAGTGTGTAGTCTTTGCCACTCCGTCTCCCTAAGAGTCCCATTCCGTGGCTGTCATAACGGCAAGAGAGTCGAGGGAAAACTTTCTCAATAAAGACCAAGGAGAAAGAAGGACTGAGCTCAGTTGCTTCGAGTCAAAGACGCACCCCAATTACTCCTGGGGCGACACAAAAAACTTGCCTCGACAGTCAGGCCTGGAATCGAACTCAAAAGAAGAAAGAAAGACTTCTTGGTCGCTTTCACTCCGAGGACATGCATGGTCGTTCTTGAGTTTCTTGTGCCTGTGCCTAACAGTTTTTCCTATATCCGAATGAGGCCTTTCATCCGAGTCCATTCGCTCAGTTTGTTCTTGACACGAAAAGACGAAAGGAACTGGTCATGGACCACCTGCCACGACTCCGCTTTTGACAAGCCACCTCTCACCTTTCTTCCTTCTCTGTCTATTTCGACTATGTGGTCATTCCGACCAAATGGAGGAGATTGTCATTCCCTCATTCATTTCACCGCAGACACACAAATACTTTCATTTATGCACTAGCACTTACTGCTATTAATCCTCCTTCAGCCTCCATTCGTCTCCTCATCCAAATCCGGCTCTTACTCACACTCTCACTTTTCCCTTAATTGGTTTTTTTCGATATCCCTTTTTTTGCCCCCATTTTGAATTCCCATATGGATCTTAAATAGACCAGAAAAATACTCAAAGAATAAAATGCGCGACTGAATGAATTGCTGAACAATAATAATTTCGTGGCTGGTTGGCGTTCCTGTGTCTCTTTTCTGCTCTGCTCTGCTCTATTGTGTTGCTCTGTCATGCATGGAATATATGGAAATAAGCATAAAAGGGAAAGAAAGACAAAAGTAAGCGTAACTAACTATGGGTCCGTACGTGCACGGCAACTGGTAGCCGAGCCTTAGACTGTGACAGTCACTCTCTGTCTTTGTCTTCGTCGGTGGCATGCATTTTTAGTGTAAGCCCTGTTTGCGTGTGAGGAAGTGACTTGAGAAGAAGAAGAAGGAGAGTAAATGGGCGGATTACGAGTCGACAGAATCAGAGAGAAAGGCAAGGGGAGAGCTGAGACGCCTGGAATCCATCAGAGCCTGGAGAGAAAAGCGAGTCTCATCAGTCGCTGTCGCCTTCCTGGCCACGACTTGAGCTTTTCTTCCTTTCTTTACCTTCCTCCTGCTGTATCCTCATTCCCTGTTACTTATGCCTAGTTCGTGTGCTACTCCTTAGTTCTTTTTCTTCTTCTTCTTCTTCTTCTTCTCTTCTTCTTCTTCTCTTCTTCTTCTTCTTGTCCTCTTTCGTAATCAGTCGTCTGTCCCTAATGTCAAGATTAATGGGGAGTCAGGGAAAGAGGCCTTCGTATTTTCCTAGACACTCTCCTTCTTCCCTTTGCAACAGCAGGACGGAGGGAGATACATTCGCACAAGATCCCTTTTCTTTCCCCAGCCATGCATACGGAATACATTTTCAATGTCCAAGTGTCACGCACCGCCACGGCGTTGTCACGAGATACACTAGTTTTCTTGACACAAGCTTCTCACTGCCAACCTCGGTCCATTGGGACACAAAGTCTAACATGACAAGTCTTAAAAGACCAAGAAACACACGAAAACCATTTGAACATGAACCCAACACTAGGACACATAATCATTTCCCTGCCCTAACTTCCAAATGCGAGAAACACTCATTTTTCTGATCTTCTAGGACGCTCTCCTACGCGAGTAACTGCAATAACACGCTAGAAATAACAAAAACACCAGAATTGAAGATGTACTAACACTTTCCCGTGGTGTCCGAATATACGTACTAAAGCCAAAACTGTTTTCTTTTAGTTGTAGTTACAGAGCAGTTACAGAGGTTGTATGTGAGTATTACTATAATGCCCGTGTTACAGCTAGAGTGGAAGTCTGACACAGACATATAGTAACTTTCATCAACAAGTCACACCACACCACACCCGCTTGACAGACTTGAATGACCACTTTTTGTCTTCCTTTCTTCAAGTCTTTTTCAACGTGTGAAAATGTCAAGTGGGCAGGGATGGGAGCCACTAGACTGGAAAATATTATTTTTCTCCCAATGTCTCCTTTCCTTTCGTGCACACACTCTTCTCGTGTATGCGAATGACTTTTATTTGTTGTTGTTATCTCCAATCTTAAGGACAGGAAAGGAGGACACACAGGAAAGGCTAAAGGGAACGGAAGTGTGGTTGTGAACTCTTCGTCTCATATGATGCTCATCATGATGACGACAAGGACGAGGACGCCAACGAGACACGACGCGACGAGACGAGTACAAGCGTCTTCTTTTCTTTCATCGCTCTTCCCTATCTTCCACTCGACTTTCCCTTCGGGGCAACATGAACCAAAAAGTTTTTGTCACCAAGTTATCCTTTCTCTTTCCCTCCCTGCCTCTTTCTCCCTGTCGTCTTGTCTAAATCCAATTTAAGTCCCAGTCTTCTTATACTTCCTCTACTCTATGTGTGCACTAATTAGAGAACGAAAGAGAAAGTGACAGGCTGCCGCCAGCTGTTGTCACTTGAAAACGACAACCCTCCTAGCTCTCTCTGATGTGTGTCTCACCCGACTAATGCGATGCGAGAAAATATTATACGAGAATGTGTTCGCGTCCCCTTACCCTACGCCCAACAGCAACAATGAAAAAGAATGACGATGAAATCATGAAATAGAAACCAAGACCAATTTTCTGCTATTCTTAGAAATATACAGCGAAGTGCGACTTGGAAGAACAAAAAAAAATACAAAAATTGGTATTAAACTGGTCAAAGTCAAAGTTGACAAGTGGAATGTGCATTGACAACTCGGCTCGCTCTCGCCTTTTCTCTTTTCTTTTCCTTGTTTTCCTTCCTTATAAATAAATAAGAAGCTATAATGTGTGCCATATACTTTGTCAGTCATTTTAGACGTCAATTTGACAAGAGAGAAAATGATCAACAAGCGCGTAATCGGCTGTCTTCCTGCATTATATTATTATAAATCACTTGAATGACGTCTCATTAATTATACGCAAAAGATATCCCCCGTAATATATTTACATGATACAGTATACAACTCCCACCTCCAACGGCAATCAAACCAGCAAGTAAAGCAATGACAATAACAATAATGTTTCAAATGTGATTAAATGTACACAAGGAATGGACATTGGTTCATCCTTAGCGTTAATTTCGGATTACGATTACTCTTACGTACATTTTACATCTACATGTATGAAATACGAATAGTCAGAATTGTATAGTCTGACAAAGACGAAGAATCGTTAAAGGACTTTTTGTTTCTTTCAGGTTCAAGTTTGCTGGAGCGCGATCGAGAGGGATGTGAAACTAGGATTTGACAGCATTGACGCACTCACTTTAATCTAGTTTGACATTGACTTTTGACTAAAATATTTTATATTTTGGAGCATACGCTGACGACCGTTTACTATATACTACAGTAGTGTGGTACTTTGGTATATTAGACAGTCGAACCTCGCTATAAAGTACCTCATTATAAGAATTTCCCCGCTTTAAGCTGGAATTTCTGAACCAAAGTTACGTTTTCCTGTGCCCTCCATGTTAAAAAGCCCCGGTATAAGAAACCCAGCTTTAACAAGAACCCCGCTAAAAGAGGTTCATTTTATACTTATCTTCATTATGATACTTCGATATAAGAATTAAGGGTACTAAATATCATGCTATTAACCGCCCCGTTGGTATTTTTGCTACATTTTTGGCAAACTTGGACGCTTTTTCGGTAACATCAACAAAAAAGAGAATTTTTTGTTGACAATGACAGTTGTCGGCAAGAAATTGTCCAAATTATGCAGAATATTTTGGCTGCAACTTTTTAAATGATGACTTTTCATATTTTTTTATTATTTACATTCAACGACTAATAAAATCCGTTAAAATTGTATTTTATATGGAATTCGCTATAAGAATCCCCCGCTATGAGAATCAAATTCTCGTCTTCCCGAGACGCCTTTTATGACGAGGTTCGACTGTATATTATATTTTTGGAAAAAGGCCATATTTATTGCTTGTGCTTTGCCAGGCCCAGGTTCCAATAGTAGATTTTGAACAAAGAAGAAACGAGACTTTGTAAATATTACTTGTAATCTTCTGTGGCAAATGTACATAAAATGAGAAAAGTGTAAGGGACAAAGGAAGAAATAAAGTTACTGTTATATACTACATATTACTGCGGTAGTGAATATATACAGTCCCAAACGAAATTTTGGCTGGGTTTTTCCTTATGTCTTTGGCGATGAGAGTCGTTTCTTGTATACCGAATCCCTTTTATCTTTTTCCACTCTCTTTTTCCTCGTGTTGACACGGGGAGAGTCGATGAGCTGAGGAAAAAGGACATTGGAGGAATGAAAAACTGTCCCAGTCATCGACGATGAGGGAAAGTGGCCTGTGTATGTTTGACTTGTGTCCTCTCTGTGTCAATAGAGAGTGCCGTCGATAAATCACCAGAAGAGCGGAGCACACAAACTAATTACTTCTCAAAGACAACCCATTCTGCACACGCATATTATGAGAACGAGAAACTAAAAGGGACTTTTATAGTTGGGAGACGACAGAACCAAGTGAGACCAAGTCGTTTCTCGTCGTCGTTCCCGCCGTTGGAAAAAGCACACAATATTGAAGGGACGCTATAAGGCTTGCGACTCTCGTTCTGGGGAAAGAGAGACTCGGGAACGGAAAGAAGGAGAGAAAGACGGAAAGTATTAGAAGGAGAAGGAGAGGAAGAAGATTCATACGATTCTAATGCCAATAATATTGGAGCTCTAAAATGCTGAGGAGAGTGAGAGAAATTTAATGCCGAGTGCTTAAAAGCAATTGTGCTGAGACTTCAATAAAAACAGACTTACCCACAAGGAGAAGCGAGCAGAGGAAAATGGCAGAAGAGCTCATCCTGACCCAAATTTGTACACGCGGTCACTTGATAGGGAGCAATTAATACTCTGAAGACAAAAGACAGATTATAAAGCTGAGACGCTTTCGTGTCAACGCTCCACAATCACTGGAAAGAGACACAGGCGAGCTGATGATGATGATGAAGATGAGAAAGGCTGTAATAACAAATCAAGACGATGATGATGATGACGAAAGGAGGATGGGAAGATCGTTGGCAAATGCAACAGACTCTAGACGATCAGGACCAAAGTCACGAGGAAACTGAAGCCAAGTGAGTTTGTGACGACGCTTTTCATATCTTTTCTCGTCTCCACCAGCTTTATACGTATAAATTCTTTGGTGGAAGCACAGGATTTCCCTTCGTCGTCCGGCGCAGCAGAAGCACACCACCACCGTTCCTTGACAAATGGGCACACGCCTCTTGTCGCTTTCCTGGTACTCCATCCCTTCCGTGGATTCACCTGAAGTTTCCATCCCGGATGTTCCAAAGTGGTCACACTCACCTGGACTCGCATGGATATCCCTAAAACCAAATCCGATTGAAACCCTGTAACCCCTATGCATTCTATTGGAATGAACAATCCAACTTTCATCCGAATCATCCCATATTATATGATGCGAGCAGTGTTCTATACGATATATGAGGACCTTTAACCGCAATGGTCATGTCAGACTGTGGTATGCCAAACACTCAATAAGCGATTACGCAAAACAATCATGATTGAAACTACACATAAGTCCAATACAAATAACCACTTACGCTCTACGTAACATTCGGGATCATGAGAACCTTGAATAAATGATAAGAAGCAATAAATGTAAGAACCAAATGAAAATCTATATTGTAAAGTATGACGATCCAATATGCAAGAATAAAGTCAGTCATTCTTACAATGTATAAATCGGATCACTTATCTCCTCCTTATTTCCAAGCAAACCTTTCATCTTGACCACTCTATTAATCGATCCAATAATACGATTACTCAAATA
>JABASF010000828.1:0-31204 GCA_019776145.1 Harlomillsia oculata
TGACTCTTTCCTTTTGTCTCATTGTACTAATCCCACCGTCTCCAGGACGTTCCAAAAACTCCAACTAAAATTTGTACCGTAGCTTAACGTAAAAAGGGTGCGTTGGTGCGTATGATGTCCACTTGATCACTCCTTCCCGGCATTATTTTCCAGTACCTGTACGTACTATTTATAGAAAATATGTCTTATCATTTTGATCCTGTGTAGCATAAGTTGATGCGTGCCACGGACACGTGAGATGTACAATGAAATAGCACCTTCCAGTTCCAATCTATGAGTCCATATTTCCACACGCTTGAAATGACAGGATCATTACTATTATTAACATTTCTTTATTCATCCATGTACAGTCTATTGAAATTAGTAGAAGAAATCCAACTGGAACTTACAAAGACGCTGACATTAATGACTGGAACAATCTGAATATCAAACTCAATCTCAACCATGAGGGCCCAACGGAAAAGATGCCGACAGTTGCAAAGTTACAATAGAATAGAGCAGGAAAGGAGTATATACTTTATTCAAAGAAATGCATTTTGAATTTGACGATCCTGCAGCTACAATGAGGATTTCAACCTGTTGTCAGTTTGGAGTAAATGATGTTTGATGTGTTATAGTGTGCAAGTGTGCTTCAAAAATTGAAAGAAAAACTTTATAGTAAGTTTTCGTCTTGAAAGTTTCAAACCTCGCTTGTACTGTACGGTCCTGGTCCTGTTCATCACACTATCACTTTTTGGAATACACGTAAAGCTAATGAAGTGCATAAATTTCCGTCGTGACCTTCATGGACGCATCAGGAAATTGTGCCCACCTTCAAGAATTACAAGTAATGGCTTGTCAAAAGTGAATTTTTGTTGTAAATAAACGCTATCGACATTGTTCACATTATGCACTCTTCAATGTATAATACTGAAAGGCGGCCGATTCAAAGAAACGAGAAAAAATGCAACGGCATCTTTATTGTCTTGTCGTCTTGTCTAAGGAGTAATTTAAGCCAGGTGCAAATAATTAGTGGATTTTTAAAAAGAATTCTCAATTTAAAAAACAATGCTTTGTTCATTTTCATTAAAATCATTAATAATTCTGTTGACATTTGGTGCTGCAACATTTAAACAACTCACCCGTTCACCTTTACTTACAACATCATCAAAAAATATTCAGATTCGAACGAAAGTCAACAAGAGACATATTTTCAAGTACTATTTTCTGAATCAAGCGTGTTAGTAACACAAACGTATACAGTATAGATCTAAAAATAATTATTATGCTCGTTTCTTGAATACCGGATCCTGGAATGCAAGATTGATTTAGGTATTATTCGTATTATACTACGGTACAACAAATTGCGTCATCATTCTTTCAAGTCATATCATCTCATCACACTGTATGATAACACTTTTAAAATCACATTGCATGGTATTAGTTAGAGTTAGTATAGTCACTACAACTACAACACACACGAACACGAAGTAACGTCATCGGTAAATGGAAACGGCCATGTAGCAAACTCATGAATGAAAGAGAAAACGTTGCATTAGGTAATCAGTGCATACCAAAAGCTGAAGATCACAAAGAAACCAATGATGAGCTGATAGTCGCATCATATCAGCATCAAATATGTGTAATGCATGTTTGTATCACCTGCACCTCGTCTTTTGTGCAAAATGACACACCGATGCATGCTTTGTTTGGTGTACTGCGAGCTGAGATGAGATGATATTTCATTCTTTTCTGGTTTTTTGAGGGAATGTGAGCACGTTTTATTAGTAATTGCTATTTTTGCGCTATATGCTTTACTGTATTCTTACTATGTATACATTGCCATTCCTGAGAGTTTTTGTCGAGTGGACAAAGAATTGTTACAAACTCATTGCCTGAACATGAGATATGGAGATGAGCTGATGATGTGATTACATTGGGATTACGTAATCATTCATTTTGTATCTACATCTTCATTGTAGTGTAAGTATCTCATTGAATTTGTATAGTCACAACAAAACAACACTAGTGCCTAGTGCCAAACTACCATATTTTATGTTACGTAGTCTTTGACATCATCTCCTACTTGGTGTCATTATTATTTCAACGTGCAAGAATCCACAAACTCTTTTATGAAGCCATATCGTGTATTAATTTCCTTTTATTACAGTACCACAAAGGTTGAAATAAGAAGAAAAATATCAGTGAATATGCAGGATTAATTGTTCCTTGACAGATTAAAAGTTAAAAGCTCTTATAAGATTCTAATTATGCAAGCATATCGCGGTGAGATTGAGATGCTACAAGATTACTTAAGTTGGAAATGCAAAGGGTTTCTCTTTTATGTTAAATGCAAAGGTACGCTCATTCATGCTTAAAGGAATTCAAAGGGACCTTAAACATAGCTAATACACTTCGCAGGTTGCAAAAAGGTAAGATCACAAATTGTTTTCCACGTTTTGTTGTTGTGGCTGTTTCTTTTTTTGTGAAGAAGCATTAATGTGTGAACGGCAAATGAGGAGAGTGCACGATTTGACTATAGATTGTCATGTAACGTACACAAATGACCAAATTTCATCAAATCAAAGAAAAACACGAAACCACTCAAATAATGACGAAGTTTGCTGAGTTGAATGAAGAAGATCCTTTAAACTATCATCATGGTGATTTTGCGCTGCAGCAGTCGTTGTTCCTCACATGCAGTAAATGAGACGTTGTAAAATTTTGTATTATGCAGACTTGTAACGTTTCACCTTAAATGTTTATCAACATAATGAGAAACATAATGCTCACAATCGAGGCAACTTGTCGTGCTTCAAAAGACATTTGGAGTCATTCAATTGGCTTTTTACAGTTTGTTTTTACCATTTTTATGGAAACCAAATGAATTGACTGTTTTCATAATAACGCTTTCATGAAAAAATCTTTGAAAGGACAACAGGGTCATTAATATAAATTTTTGTTCAAGTGATGACTTGTATTGACTTTGAATATGTTGGAATTTGGACATAAGTACAAAATTCATGCAGGTCACGTTTATGTGCCGACGGCATTGAGTCTTTGTGATAAGATTAAGAAGTCTACATAAACATACTTGTCCTACAATTAGTTATTACAGAATTCAGTCATACGCTTGATAGTTTGATACTATAAACGTTCAATATTTGCTATTCCACATGATGACTCGATGACATGTAGTTTGTCAGTACTAGAAAACTTGAACTTGACCTATTTGACGTTTAGTTACTGATAATAATTCCCATTGCATAAGAAATTAGCAATATTATGTGTTATTGTGGACTTTGAAAGAAATCATGCGAATCCTGTACGTTGCACATTACTACGACCATTTGTCAGCACAAATAAGGGTTTAAGAATTCTGGTTTTGGATACATTTACATATGAAGGGTCAAAATAATGGTGTTTGGGTCCTGTCACATTCGGGACTGCGGGTTCATATGGCATACGTATAATGAAGAAAACTGCATACAATAAGAACATTTTTATGATTTGATCTCTGCTTTAGGAGCCCACAACAGTTGTACGTCACTCGTCACGGATTTAGTGGGCAGCAGCGTTGAGGATAATACTCGCCAAAAAGCAACAACGAACAGAAAACATACCAAATGAAAAAGTGTTTTCGAATCAAAAACGCTCAGTAGACTTGAGACTTCGTAATGTGCATATAAGATAAAAATGACAGAGAGTGCATGATTTAAAGGATGTACGTGGAGCGCATCACTTGTTGCATTTGTGAGTTGTGACATTACTGTGTTTGTTGTAATCCCACAACGAATGGAAATGTCTGAATATGAGAGTGTTATATAAATAAGGAACGTGCAGGTTTTGGTGAATTCAGGCTGGCATGGAATATGTTTGTCTTTTCGTCCAGTTTCCCAAGGTAGACATGAATCTATAAAATTCAGGACAAGGAATAATGCAAAAATCCACACAAGTTCTTAGGACCACGAAGACGACGACATGTAGACAACAAAATGGACATGGTCACTGACCTTAGTAGACAGACTTTGAGTTGAATTCGTCGTCATGTCATTTTAGTAGTGACCCTTTTGTACGGGGACGTAATTCTAGAGAATGGTTTTGGACATCCGCATTTGGAGTGGATGATAACTAGTATAGGTTTACCAAAGACATTGTGATGTTCGGGTTCTTTTTGTATACAAAAGTTGTGTATATGTAAAAATTCGTATTAGAATTGTTGAGAACGGTGTGGCACTTGGCAGTGGTTGGTGGTGGTGAAGTTGGCCAGACACTATCACGTAGGATGTCGTCGATCTGAGAGTTTCAAGAAATGATGACAGGTTTGGGCTTTCCTCCTTTTTGGGATTTCATCCCGAGCCTTATTTGCTCGAGTTTAGGAGGAAAAGACGTTTCTTGGCACTTGGACTTTATGATGAGATGCTTATTTTGCAATAGTATCTATCTACTCCGGTGCGGTGATGCTTCTTTCGTCTTTTATGCTGTTAGATGTGCATGAGTTGAGGTCAAGTTTTGTGACTAATATGTAATCGGAGGTTGAGCAACTACCTCGCCAAAATAAGAATAGGAAAAGCAGTTGTCGCACTCTTACAGCTAAAGATGTTCATCAGATCGCCAAGAAAGACAAATGTGACAATATTGCAACTTAAACGACGTTGACACCGACACACCTCCAATCCTGCATGTCTGCTTCCTCCACTTTTCTGTAATAGTAACAACATTTAAAAAAAAGATCTTTCAAAAAAACCTTGTGGGAAGCATCTTGTACATGAGATCACCAGAGTGTAATTAGTGGGCACAAAGTGCACATCAAAATATAGAAACATTGTTAGACGACTTGTCCGGATTTAGGCATGTGTAAGCAGGAATGATTCCGTTTTTTGGAAAGATGCACTTCATGTACCTGTCCATAATCATACAGAGTAAACGAATTCGGTAAATACATTGACACGAACTGTAAAATACATTGACATCGATGAAAAGGTCGACGACAACCATAAAATGCAAACCATGCAATTGGCTCTCTTCTTANAACCATAAAATGCAAACCATGCAATTGGCTCTCTTCTTACTTATGGTAGAAAAATCTAATACCATTGTCGTTTCATCGTATGCCAGTAACTCCATATTTATATTCCATTGCATTCCATTGATTACATTCAACATCCTTTCTCATCATACCCTTACCGCTTACTCAACTCATAAAATACAACTCATTTAAACATATCGAAAGGAACCATATAAACATCTACAACAATTTAAACTACAATCTTACCAAACCTAATCATCCGTACATACCTAATACCAAAGCAAAAAAGGTAACCATTTCCCATGCAATTACCAAAACCTTTATTTTTATGCCCCTGCCCCTACATAAAATTTCAAATTAATTAACAGGTGGACTACACAGCAAAGGATCAAAAATGACCGAACCCTCTTTTGATCATGCTATGCTGCAAAATTTGACTTTTATAGAGAGAAGGCGACAACTGAAGGTTGCCCATTATTCAGTAATTAATAATTAAATTTCTTAATGGTTCTCCTAAGCATATAAGGCATACGTGAGGTCATTAGTCATACGACCATTACCTTATAGTTAAAACCATATATTTCGTAAATCTTCTGGAAAATGCTGTAATATAAAGCATGAGATCATTCCATTGTTCTCTCTCAATGGTGAATTTCATTGCATGGAAACTTCAATGCGTCACAATAGCGTCGTAAAATATGATGTAATACCATTACGTGGAAAAGGGAAAAATAAGTATGGATTACTCGAGTTGACTTTCAACTCGTTTATTGGATTTCAAAGTTGATAAAATATTTCATCAAATACCAAAAAATGTGTAATAATAAAAAATTGCATGATTTTGGAAAAGATGGAAATGTGAAGTTGAAGAGTTGAACGTTGAACCTCCTCTGGTGAGAGAGTCATTGAGTCCGCGTTGTTGAGCCAACGCAGCCGGGACAAAAATGAACAGATTGTAGTACACTCTTGTCTTCTTCTGACTTGATTTTACTTTTACTCTCATTATTTATTCGGTTTTCTTGGGAGTAATATCACAAATTAATTAGCTGTAGCTCTCACACAACGAGTACAAATTGGCTTATCTCTGTATCATCATTCTGTTAGCCGTCTTAGCTCACATTTAATAATCTGTTGTCTTTGATTTATACTTTTCCTTTCATTTTCTCCGCCTCCTTCTTTTCTCTTCTTCGGTTTTAAAAAATCAAATCTCAAACGAGAACACTTTTATTTACAGGTAGAGGAATATTTCTGATCTGAGTACAAGCACTTGTGGTTTGAGTTGTGTTACCAGATTGTTAATTTGTTTTTACGATATAGTACTTGGCATCTCACTGTATTATCGTCAAATGTTTTCTCGTTGACAAATTTGACAAAAAAGGTTTATTATTGTGTTATTGCTATTTTTGTACTAGTCTTGCAAAGTCGAGGGTTGTGAAAACAGTAATATAATAATATTCGGTTTTTGGTGTGGTTTATGTAAACGATCTGGTGCTAATTTCATTCAAAGTGCGAGAAAGTAACGGCGAATTTCATTTTGTTCCGGTTACTCCTGGGTATTCATTTTAAAGTATACTTTATAAACATTCATGATTTATTTTTTTGTTTCATAATAGTCATGTGTTAAATTACAGATTTTACAGTATATAAATTAATAAATTGAAGTCGAGTTAAAAACCACCCATCAAAAAATGACGTTTTTGATGTCATCCGTATTACTCCGAAGTCTCAAGAGTACAGCTTCCGTAGACCATATGACGAAAGTTGTGGTAGTTAAATGTCAAGTACCTAAACGACATTACACTCGGTGAGCTAGAATCTAATGTATTTAACGTTTGTGACTGTATTGTATTTTTACAGTACTTTGCCTTGTAATTTTAATGTTTTGTTTAACGTATATGATATTTGATATATGATTATGACAGATTGGCAGAAGTGGGAAAGTTGGCTTTACCAAAAATTGACGGAGGGTGCTATGAAGTGGGACAAATATTCCTTCATCGGGTTTTCGGATATCGTGGTGTGATTTTGTTTCCGTGGTCAGCCAAGGTTTACGATAGAGACTTGGCAAGTAACAAAGTGAAAGACAAGTAAGCGCGTAAGATTCAATGCGTTGCTTTTGAATTAGTAGTTAATATGCTATTAAATTAGAATGTTGTTACTTTTTTGAGATTATATAGAAAATAGATTAATAGTCATAGTGCTAGTTATTGTAAATTATTAGTGTTTTGAGTGCAAATAACAAACATACGAATCCTTATTAATTAAACATGTAGGCATGTGGCTGCTTTCAGAGCACAGGAAATGGATGAACCGAGTGCTTTCAGTCATATTGGTCGAGAAGTCAAGTCTCGGACCCATCACTATTACCAAGTGCTAATTGACTCCAGAGACTGTCCTTTCATAAGGGCACAGACGGAAGCTGTGACATTTCTTGGGAATCAAGAAAATAGTCGAAGTATGTCTTTTTTTCGGAGCATGTTTTCACAGTTTAAAGCGAGATTCAAATTGCATGTGTAAAGGGGTTGCTTATACAAGTTCTTTTTTAATTAACTGTTAGGACGTGGTATGTCCGTAGGTCTTTACGCGATTCCTGGGCTTGATTACGTTGCTCATGAAGATGTCATCCCATACTCTTCCACTGAAAAGAACCCACTGCATCATGAGCTGTTTGACAAATTTTTACAATACAGTTCAGACAGAGATCCTCCATTTGCTGGGAGAGAAACCTTGAAAGCTTGGCAGGACAAGAATCATCCGTGGCTGGAACTTTCTGACGTCCATAAGGAGACCACGGAAAATATTCGTGTCACTGTAATTCCCTTTTACATGGGTTGCCGTGAAGCCCACAATAACAACGTCTACTGGGTAGCTAACATTATCAACACTAACACATAACTTTACAACAGTATAATGTATAATATAGGACTAAAGGAGTAAACCTAGAAAAACATGTCGTAACTCGTAATTATATAATAAACATTTTTTTTTCAGTGGCGGTACTGTATTCGCATTGAAAATATGGGGGATTACAATACACAGTTGAGGGAACGTCATTGGCGAATATTTAGTTTATCAGGAACTTTGGAAACTGTGAGTTTCATCTAGACCTTTTTATAATTTAATTTAACGTTATTTGTGAAATCGTAAAATTCAATTAAAAGCAAATTCAACATGTCGATTAACAGGTTCGTGGGCGCGGAGTTGTTGGCCAGGAGCCTATTCTCACAAAACCGAGTCCCGCATTTCAATATTCGTCCCATGTATCACTACAAGCACCTTCAGGCCACATGTGGTATGTGTAGTTATCAATTATTTTAGTGATATAAAATGAGAATTGAGAAGAGAGTGTGTGGTCCTTAACTTATCACGAATAGGGTGTATAAAAGAAATTAACACCTGCTTTTAGCTTTTCTTCTCTTCAATTATGGTATTAAGATTTAACTGATTTTAAAATGAGACTGACGATAATGTCCGATATATTTCAGGGGTACGTTTCGAATGGAACGAGAAGATGGGTGCACGTTTGACTGTCGGATACCTCCTTTCTCGTTAGAGTCGAAACATGAAGACTCTAAGGGGTGACGCGGGCTGGACTCAGTTACACAAAATTATAGATAGATTTTAGTCATCACTATCACGCATTCGCCTAAAGGATTAAATAAATCAAATGGTTTTAAAAGTTATTGCGGTATATATTTATTGGGCAAACTTCCATTGCACACGACATTTATAAATTACATGACATGTGCCACTTGACATCGTATTTAAAAGTAGATAACGTTCTTTCTTCCAACCCCACATAACATGATTTTGATTTGATGCCCATGCTGCTGTTACCAACTACCAATACTGCTTTCTGAATCTTCAACAATGTAGGGCATACACTACAACAATTCATAAAATGTATTTTTATTATGGATATTAAACGTCATTCATCGCCTTAAAATGATAAAACTGAACTAGGCTTACGTAAACTTCGACGAAGGAATCAAGTTTCAAAGGTAAGAGGAAAGACATGTATAAAATTCCATCCTTGCTTATTTTTAACTTGGCTTTCTGAGTTAACTGAAGGCCTCTTAGCGCATTACGCAGTACAGACGATTTGTAGTGCATATAAACATTGGTTGCACAGTCCCACGATTCAACCATTTCACATTGATATGGGATTTCGATCTAATTCAAAACAAAACGGTATTATTAAATATTGCTCTTAATATCACATAAGAAATTATTAAAATCTCAAAAATCATACATTCAGACGGCCCGCGGTTCCTACCCCATCAATTACGAGTCTCGGAATGTCAGTTGCATAGATTCGTATGAGTATTGTTTCGTGACCATTTGCATCTTGTTCAGCTAACAATTCTTTAAATGGCTCGCCTTTGAACATTATTTCACATTGATCTTCAGTTTCAAATTCCATCAACTCGTCAGCATCTTCTACTCTAAACTCAATTTGAGTGAACACACCGCTTTGCTCCATACTGATTTTCACATATTTATTATGTTATTAGTATTAATAATTGACATTATTACATTACAATGAAGAACACAATTTTGCATATAGTTGCAAAGTAACGACTGTTTCTTACATCAATTCCAAAGGAAAACCATACTTTTGGTATATCATGGTCAAAGTGAGTCCTACTGTCGTTTCGTTGAAGCTCTCAGTTTTGGATTCAGTTGAAAACATCTTCAGACATTCCAGTAAAGCTTTTACCGTGAGTTTAAAAGACACATGCTCTTTCACACGAAAGACCTGTAACACAAACGAAACACAAAAGACAAGACAAGTTACACAAAATATATTTCAAAACCATATCAAAAATCATTCTTAGTATAATAATACAATCAATCGTGCAGTTATTGACATATATTCAATATATTTCAAAAACATCAAAATATAAATACCTGAAACCATTCAGCTTGCATAAACGCAGATGCCTGTACATACTTGCCTTCTTCCACTGAAAACTTGAGCCCCGTCTCACAAGCAAAAATATTCACTTTCTAAAACATTTCCCACATACAACAATGCATTAGTTCTAATTTTAATAAGATTAAAATTCAGTATTTCAATTTCCACCAATGTAAATAGTAAATTGCAAAAGTTTTGATACGCACCTCACAAAATGACACTGCTCTGAGGAGTGCTCTTATACTTGCCAAATTGTCCAATTTGGCATACAGCAAATAGCTGTTTGTGTCTCGACGATGTACTTCAGAAGGCATTGTAATTTTGTAATACCTTAATTAATCTTCCACAACGGCGATTCGGGAATACAAAATTCCAACATACACTTGGAAATCAGCTGGAAAACCACATCAAAAATAATCCAGAATTCCAGCAGAACCTCGATCTCGGGAACCGGTCTGGTCTTAACAATTTCGTACAAACGTCAGTCAGTATTACAATCTAAAAATCACAATAATCATTTTCAAAAACTACGATAATATAGAAAGCATACCCGAATAATGAAGTGGATTTTATAAAATATAAATGCGGTCCGTCAAGTCCTGCACGTCGGCTGCGGGACAACTGTAGTGTATGCAATTTATGCAAATACGGTGTGTTTGGCGCGTTTTCCCCTTCAAAACACATGCAAACAATGACAAATAAAGATGAACGATGTGTACTTGGACAAGAATGACAGTTTTGAGATAATGAAAGATAGAAATAACGAAAGCTGTCAAAAGAATGTTTTGAATCTATAATTAAAATAAATAAATCAACGATTGACCGCAAAAACTGAAGTTTACAACAAAGTTAAATTGTATTTTTATTTTTTCGTATAGTTTCGTTTTTTGTTAAAAGACAACAGGACACGCCGTTACAATTGGTTTACGTTATTATTACAAGAGAGTGGAATTTTGCTTTCACTTTTTCACTATTAATAATCATTTTCTACTAAAATTCTTTTTCAGGATAAAATAATCAACTTAACAGTATATCTTAAAAACAAATTTAGAAGGTGTTCTTACAACGTATAGCTTCATTCATTGTCGCACTATGAATAAATTGGTTTTACGTAATATAAAAGTTTCGATATTTAATTTTTGTCATACGATCTGGCATCTTTTTCTATGTGTAAAGTTAGTAAACTATCGTATATAATAAATTTCTGGTGTTTTTCTCACTTTCATGATGTACGTAAGGAAGAACTGAAAGCATATAATATTTATTAATAATTACGATGAGGAAGATCCATAAAGGTGCAGGATTTATAAAAGTCTTTCTAGAGAAACAGTCCAAAAAAGGTAAGGAAAAATCAATTGGAATCGGGAGATTATTAAGGGCCGATGCAAACCGGTACATTGAATTTTTTGTGGACTGAAAGGACGTAGGTTTGACGCAGGAGACTAGTTTCATCATTATTTATTTTAGTTTTTTCAGTCAGCCGCTCAATTTTCGGCTTCATCAAGCCTTGTTCATTTTTTAAATATTGATCTTCCCAAATAAAGGATCACGGATCAATGATATTATGTAATGTATGTAGTAGTACTATTAATAGTTTGAATCAATCACGAATAAGTAACGTCCACCTTTTTTATGTGAAGTTTCTTTTTCCTTTAGAAAAAAAAGAACCATTAGCGAAATCACGAGTTTCCGACTTTCGACTCATGCACACAAGTGGACAAGATAGAAACAAGTGGATCACTTTTTGATCACATCACACATCGCTGCAAGAAGGTACGGTGCACTATAAAATATTGTTAGTTTTTTTAGTAGTTAGAGTTCGTCGTGGTAGGTTAGTAGCTTATATAGTATTTCGTACAAGTTGTTATTAGCGTATATATAATGTTACAATCGCACTTTGTGTATTAGATGCGATTGATTATACTTTATATACTACTAATACAACTCCACCGTAACAAGTTTCATTCTGTATATCGCATGCTGTCCAAATTACGAGTTCACATTTTAATAATCATTGGCCTTGGACATGAAAATTTTATGACATAAGCCTTGCAAAGACTCATCATTATTCCATTCACAATATGTCTATAATTTAATGTTATTTGTCTCAATGATGGATGCATACCATGCCAAACAGAAAAAAATCTCTAGATTTCGTAACACAAAAGTAAGAAACGTACAATTATTATTACAATTTAAACTTCACATACAAATCAATCAAAGGATGCACCTTCTTTCCCATTCAATATTAGTTTTGATTTATAATTCTATTACCAACTGCTATATTACTAGCGTTACGTTTAACATACTTGTATAAGTGAACTTGCTGTTAATGTCAACGACTTAAAAACATGTTGCGTTACAATGTAACAGTTTAACTAACAAAATCATATTACAATTGCTATGCATGCAATGTAGTATATGTGGCCTACGAACTAATAAAACAACATTCATGTCAACAATGTAATATAGCGTATAACAAAACAAAGTCAAAATCTTTTCAAATAATCTTGATAAGTAAATAACACAATTACAAAAATTACCTTAGCAGTTCCTTAACGTTACTATAATGATATCATTAAATACACATTAAACTACTGATCACAATCTTTGGCGCAAGCAATATTGATTTGCGATACCTTGCAACCTACACTGCTCACTGCAACCATTTGTTAATCACCAGAATTTTTTCGTTTCCCGACTTCAATTCCTGTTCAATACTATTCAGTCGACCTGTCGACCTAAACCGAAGTGGAAACATCGGTTTTTGTCATCCACACATACCTCGAAAAAACGACGGAAGGGCCTTCCTTCCTCTTAGATTTCCGGCGTTCGGGCGTTCTTCCTCCGAGGATTGGCGGGCTTTCCTTCCTCCTAGCCGGGCTATATTTTTTCCGCCTGCGGCGGGCTTTTTTTGTCTTTCTAGCCTTTTTTTAGCCATTTTGTTTTTGTTGTCAGTTTTTTGCCATTTTGGCAAAACTGAAGATTAAAGTATCCGGGTAAGCTATTTCATTCACCGCTTCCTTCCTCCTAGCCTGCCTAGGATTAAAGTCATAATTTCGAGGTATGATCCACAAGCATTCGCTAGGGTTCACTATAAGTTGGTGTAAGGATTTTTGCTGTAACTGCCGTTTCTTCAAAGTACAATTGCACTTGGGTAGCGCTTTTCAATCTTCAAATTCAACATGGGCCCGAACCTTTTAGAGTCTTCAAGTGCCCCGTGAACTGTCGTTGGCAATGGTCACATCACCAACCCAGCTTATCGAACGATGGCAAGCCTACCCGATCTGAAACTCTGCTACAGTCTAGCACTACGCAACCCTTTGGAACCATTGAAAACCTAGCTCTCTTCGTCAGTTAGAGGCTCGTAATTTGGATGGTTAGTTGTTGATGATGCAGGTTCATTATATGACGAAGGCATAGATTTCTCCTTTGTTTCGTCTACAGATTCGTCAATAACCATTGAAGATGGACTGTCCGAATCCATACTCCTATTGAGGTCATCATCTTTCTTTTCCTATTAAATTGTTATCAAATTAATTTAATTTCAAATGCCAGGGACTAACCATAACCGTAGGAACTCAAAGAAATGCTAGAAGCGTGTGTTTACCTGCAGCAATTCCATCCGACGATTATTCTCAGAATTCGTTAAATCTTTAATTGGCTGGGAATAATTCAAGGAAACCGCATCATTCATCCCGTCTCTCCCGCCGCTGGAATATCCTTGCTGCGCCATTGAATGAGATGCTGATCCTGAAGACCCCGAATGAGACATGTTCGAACCTCCTTCATTTGTTGTCATCTCATCAGACTTATCTTCTTTGGTTTCCGTTCGCATCTTCTCCATTATGAAGTTCTGAACATAATCTAATGGTGATATTTCTCTACCACCACTCATCCTTGGAAAATTTTCATTAGATGGTCCACAGGCGGAAGACATGGACACAGGGATCAACGGGACTTTTCCATGCGAATCCCTATCCCGTAAGTCATCGTTGGCTCTAAATACACAAACACCATTTTAAAAAATAAACCAAGTTTTAAAATATCAATAAAAACGTTCATGTCACTCACGAAATGTCCTTTGACATTGAAGATGTGGATGATCTCATTGGAAGATGCTGTGCTTCTGGCTGAGCTACTCGAATAATATGCCGTTCATCTGGATGGTTTTGCTGGAGCTGCATTTGTTCTTTTTCGTGCTGCAATGCTCGGCGTAATTTCCAGCAAATGTAAGGAGCCAGCTCCTCATCCTTTTTTGGCTGCGGTGGTCCGGCAGACATTTGTAAGGGCGTTGTAATAGTAACAGGAGGCTGAGGTTGCACATTTCCTGGGATGCTTCCTCCAGACGGACCTTTCGTAGAAGCATAGTCGTTGGATATTATCAAGTTTATATGTTCACCCCAAGTGCTACCTAAGTCAAAAATCCCAACCATGATTAAGCTCTACACGCACAGCTTGCTGCACCTTATTCTGCAAACCTAAAGCACATGAAGCGTACACTACCGCACTCCCATGTTGCTACTACAAATTACAGTTATAATGAAGAAACCCGTTACCTTGAGTATTCTTAGGATCCACAGAGTGACGATGTTCTTCCATTATTTTCAAATCCTCGACGTGAGAGGTTAGAACGGGAGGTTGCGTTGCTACTCCGTGCATTCCTTGTGGCACACTAACTGGAGGAGGTGGAGGTACTGACCGCTGAAACGACGCAAATAATCGATCCCCACTGCGAGACATTGGGACCGGGGATGACCGGTCATGGATAGAAGGTTGGCTAATTTGATGAGTAATGATTGCATCGATTAAAGACGCAGCCGTTAATGTTGCATCCTGCCCATCCCGTCCAAACCTCACACCAGGAGGCTCTTCCTTACGTACTCTGGAAAAAATTAAATCGTCATTGACGTGATTGTTTAAAACAATTAATATAAACTACATATCACTTTCTTCAATACATAACAAGAATCCATTTTTACCTGACAGGCTCAGGTACCACTTGAATGGGATGTCCAGGAGGTGGACGATACATATGTACTTGTTGAGGTATTTGCGATGCCATTCTATTACGTTCAATTTCAGCCATACTCTTCCCCAACCCTTCTCGAACCATATCCACTAAAAAGTCAAAATAATATTCTTAAGCACGACCGCGTACATTAAATTAGTCACATATATTATACAGCCATAACATTTAAAGACTGACCTCTTGGAAGACGTACACGACTGGCAGGTTCCTCTTTTGGAACTGGTATGCTTTGTGCATTTACTGCTACATCAGCCAGTGAACTCAAGGAGCTAAATGCATCATGCTGAGATTGAAACCGTCCGGGTTCTACTTTTACGACACCTACAATACATCACGTAGGCTGATAAGGGAATGCAGTAAAATGCCGTATTTAAAAATAATTGACTACATACGTTGTGAATTTGGCGTGGTGCGATGAATAACCCCTGGTCTTTGTTGCGAGTGTGCTTGGGACGGAGGCGTCGGTGATTGTCTATAGGGAACTTCATGACGGGGTTGCATTAAATACACTCCGCCAGAAGCCGAGACAGGTGGCATACGTTTATTTGTATCCATTCTAGGTGACCCAATGGGATTTGGTGGAGGCCTTTGCTGTGAATGCGCCATTTGATTTCCGGACATTTGCTGGGATGTCAAGTAGTCGTCAATGATGTTCTGTCGGGACGTATTATGCTGGTCCGTGGCGTATGCAGATAATTGAGGCACAGGTGGAGACGCGGATCTTTGACCTGTAGACGGAGGTCGTTGCGTATAGAACTGGGGTGATGAACCTGAAATGTCAATTATGTTATTTATTTTACGGTTTAATACAGAAACATGAACCATATGAAATTAATGGAATAAACGTTGGTTTAAGGGCGAACCGTGATAAAATGGAGATGCTGCCGGAGACATTCTCTTGTAATATTCAGGTCGATCGTACACTACGTAAGATTGTGGCATTGGTTCCTTCCCTCGAACTTTATCCAAAGGAGTTCCTTGTGTGATAGACCCTTCTTTCGATGGACGTAGTAAGATCCCCTCGTACTTGGGCATTCCCTGGATACACAATATAAGTCATGAAGCCATGGCTCCGTTAATTTTTGCTAATGAAATACTTTCCCAAATTTACCTGTACATGTTGCTGCATTGGTGTACCGTGGGTAATAGAACCATCCTTCATTGGAGACAAAGTTGGTGGTTTTGTGAGAGGAGGGGGTGGGGGTACTTTGCTTTGCTTCGGAAGTGGTGGTGGAAATGGGCTTGGGCGACCTCTGGGAATTGGTGAATACTTCTGATAGAACGAATCCGGCCCGGGTCTTGTTGCAAAATCAAGTGGCTGGTGAGCTGGTGGTGGTCCATTTGATGGAGGACGTTGAGGTGGAGCATGAGGTGATACTGGACGCCGTTTAATGCTTAAGTCTAATGTCTCACAATCGTCCCTGGATTGATGAACAGGTTGAGAAGCATGCGTGATAGCAAATCTGTCATGAGGCTGGGTTATCATATGAGGTGGGCCTCCTCTAAGATCCAGCTTTCCGTAATATGGTGGATAGATTGGGGACGGAGCTGAAATCGAAGGCTCGTGCATCTGAGGTTGTGGAGGTAAAACCTGATGCGACGCGGATTGAATCTGCATCATATGCCCTGGTGGTGGTAGATGACTTCGATCTTGACTTTTAAGTATCGACGTTATTGTTGGAGATATGCTCTGCCCAGGATGCATCGCCCCCTGAAAATGAAAATGCATTACAGTTACAGTACAACATTCAACTAACGATCAACCTTAGGAAGTATATTCGAATCGTAAAAATCATTACCTGTGCCTGTGAAGAAGAGTTACTACCGATTGGATTTCTTCGAAGTTGTTTTTCAATGGTTGCCAACATTAAGTCTTTAACTGTCATCTGCTCATGAGTTTCGCTGTTTTCAGGGCTTGGGTATCTCATTCCCACTGAAAAGTTCAATCCTTGACGTTAGTATTAGTATACTTACTCACAAAATATTTAACAACAATTTGTCAGACAAAGGATATCCGTAACATACTTTGATGAGATTGATGCTGATTTGGCGCTAATTGATGCTGGTGGTGACCATGCCCATGAGAATGATGGGGACTTGGTGAGTTGGCAGCATGGTGCGATGGTAGCATATGAGCAGGATGATGGCCGTGACCATGGGCATGTAGAGATGATGAAGACGGTGTCGGCCGAGGCATAAGTTGCGGATGAGAGCTCCTTTGATCCATCGATGGCATCATCACATGATTGTGATGAAGCACCTGAGGAGACAACGAATGATGCGAGCTCTCGTGTAACGGATGTATATGGTGCTGCAAAGGTAACATAGCTGCCGGATTTGAAATGCTATTAGGTCGAACTGAAGCCAAAATTGGATTGCCAGGATGATTTGGAAGCGTTCTCATTTCATCTAGCGATTGTAGCTTTTCTTGTTCTGATGGACCTCCTTCTTCAGCACTCACCTACAATTAAACAATTTTCGTAAGTATAGAAAACATGGAGTATAAACAGTTGTCTGACACTGTTGTTATGGTATTACCGTTGCGGAAGAATCATAGTCGTCCTTCTTGTCCAACGACGGTCTAACTTGGTCCGTTACACGACTAACCCCTTCATCACAACTCGATGTTGTGGATCCAGATTCTTCTTCATCAGTAAGCGTCGGAGGACCATCGCAGCCTTTGCTCTGTAAAAAGCACCAATAATATGATCTCCGAATGTACAAGGATAATATTTTAAAATGCTAATTACAAAATATTCTTTACCCTCTTAAATTCTTGAACAAGTGTGTCCAATTCAAATTTTTTGCGAAAATTGAAATAGAAATTTCTACACTGTAGGTCAGATTTGGTTAAAACACGTTCAGACAATTTTCTCCAGTCCGTTCCCATCTAGCCAACAAAACCAGGTTTCCAATTTTTTACTTTATTACCTTGTACGGTTATTGATCCCCAATAGACATGTAACCAACAATGAACTAACCTCAACTAAAGCTTTTCTGATTGTGTCAATCTCTTCGTCGGTCCACCTTGTAGTATCTGAACCGGGGTCATCGGGAATATCCAAATTTGCATTGGGGCTTAAACGGCGACTAATTCTGTTGAAGCAGGCCGTACAGCATTTAGTGCAATTTGGAGGAATTTCTGAAAGGACAAATGAAATTCGTACACAATAAATGACAACATCAACACAACATGAGGCAACAGGGCTCGACGGTCTATCTCTCTTAATGTCGATTTTTAATTCTAGTAACATAAGCCACAAAGCTTACGATATTTAGCACAAATAGCTTCGCGTGTTTCTTCGCTCAATTCACCCCATCGAGGCGGAAACGGTCTCAGTCGTTTAATTCGAGCTCTCACTGCCGGACACGTAGGAATCGGACACTGATTCGGCTTATAACGTCTTCGTACAGCTTTACATCGACAGGACAGACAAACGCGGTCTCCTGTTTCGATATCATCTTCACCCAGTCCATATTGCGCAGCTTGTGATCGTGGAAATGGTCGTGAATGAATATAGGACTCAACACGAGTCTTGCATACAACACAGTTGTGAGGCACGCCCTTGTCTCCTGTTCAAAAAATTTTTAATTCAAATTACTAAACTCACAAATAAACAATATTTTTTGTAGCACTGGTAAATTTGCATGCTCTGAATGCCTTCCTGGACAATTAGCGATCAGTCAAAACGGTAATCTGAATTTCAGTTGCGACAATACCACAAACTGAAATTAATTCATTTTGAATATAGAAATTAATAATTAATAATATAACATCCCAATGGTATTGAAATGCTCTTGTCGGCGTATTACAAACTACAATGGTTACCGAATCAATGTCAATAACAATCCCCATACAATTATATAAATAATGTCCGTGCCAACGTACCACGACACAACACTTGATGACCGTGACTAAATGTATCCCTACTAATGTAATTAATAATAATAATTATACTAGAAATCAAAACAATTCACCAGAAAGTCCATTGATGAATTCATGAGATGTTCAAGCCGTCTGTTCGCTATTTTAATAATTTTAATGTGACAGTGGGGTTCGAAGTTTGCCAAAGGGCTCCAAACCTAAATCTCGGAATCTAAAAAGGTCTCCGAACCGAATTCAAGTAGGGCGGCCGTCGGCCGCCCGCCCGCACAGTATATACAAAAACCTGTTGTACAAGGTACAACTGTACAACCGAGAAATTTGTCTACAACAATGTTTAAAATTTTCAGAAAAGGTGAACCGGTATAACAACGTATTATGGTTTTAACAATACAGAAAACGTAAATGTATGTACGCACAAGTGAACAATACATACACGAACGCGGTGCACTTCGGATCTAGAGGGTGAACTTCGAACCTGAGCTTCGAACCCCAAGTTCGAATATCTGGGTTCGAATTGAAATTCGAATTTCGGCAAGGTAGCTTTGAACTTCGCGGCAAAAAAAGTCATCCACGTGCATACAGAAATGAACCAATCGACGCTTATTCCAAAAACGACTGTGTCGGCTTGATGTTCTATCATAGCGCATAAACGTTTTCCTCATTCAGTTGCAAATGCAAAGTTATATTGATTATTATTATTTGCTTAAGTTAATCAAAAACGGTAGGTCGGTATGTATATGAAAACTTTCAAAATACACATTTCTGTTGTATCTTAATGTTAATTTATTCGTGTTAGGGTTATACATGAAAGTTTATTTATTTTGCAATAAAAGAATGGATACCACACCAGTCCAAAGTGGAACTAGTGCGAGTTACGAGGAAGTGTATAATAAAGATCGAAGTTGCATTTGGAACTATTTTTGCAACACACTAACAAGCAAACTGCAAAATGCAAACTCCAGAGTGTAATGTGATTTTGAAAAATAAAGGAAAAACGACTGTTCTTTTTACTCATATGAGAGCAAACCGCAATATCATTGTGAAATCTGTAGAAAAGTTGGAATTGAAGATAAAAATTACTTACATAAATGTCATGCAAAAATAACGTTATTGTGACTATATTTGAAGATTTGAACATAAATTTTTTTGTATAGATACTAAAACAACGCTGGTAAAGATCACAACAATCACAAGCCATTTTAAAAATGCAGAAGACGCACGCAAAAAGACGGTTGCTCGTATGTGTGCTAAAGACAGCATTCGGTCTTTTGCACTTCGTAATTTCAAAATAATAATGCAGAACATGTTTGATTAACACTGATAAATTGTTTTCGAATAAAATGGCGTATTAAAAAAGCAGTACGTAATAAAAGTAGTACGATTTGAACTCATTTTCTTAGCTATATTATCCCTCATTGTGGATGAGGGACCAGATTCGAATCCAAGTTCGGATTTAAGATCCCAAATTCGCTCAGATTCGTAACTTCGAATGTCCAAAAAGGCCCCGAAGTTCACCCTCTATTCGGATCTTTGCGTTAAGCAACACAGACAGCTTTTGTTTTTTTAACATTTATAGTTCCATCAACGTCATACTGAACTCGAGTGTCGAAAGTAGCAGCGCACGGCAAATTGCCACTTCCACGCTTCCACATAACAAATGTGGAAAATGAATGAAAATAATTCAAGCGCCGTAATTGTAAGGCGCGAGAATTTTTTACAGAAATACATGTAAAAGCACGCTTTTAATACGGTTTGCCAGTGGTGGCGCCAAGAATTTTTCAGATGTAGGCTATCCCCGAAATATTAATATAGTTAAATAGAATTAAAAACTCGTGTGATACAAAAATTCGTATCTTGAAGAAATAGGACGCTTTTAAGTTTATCCGCTTCTAAAAAGCAATGCGAAATATTAAAATAGTGAATGTATTTCATAATAAGTTGATTTGATTTTCATGCAGGCTATAAGTACCTAACTGACAACTTCCCAGCAAGAAACCCCGCCGCAAGGCGGGAAAATTTTTTTAGGGTATACAATAAAAGAGGGCGAAGTTTTGTATCCTAATTTTCCCGTTACATTGTTCAGTCGGAGATTAAAAACTGGAATCCTGGCATAATGGACATGGACCTCACAAATCAACTGCGCGTGTCGCGGATCTCACTAATAGGAATGAGGAAACCCAAAATAAGTGTCATCAGGAATCGGAATTGAACTGTTTGGCGTGGACACTCGGACTTGGTTTGGATTGTCTTTCATTTCACTATACTATCGTGTCGCTTTTGCTGCGCTATATGCATGGCAAAGAAGCACAGAACAAATCAAGCGCCGTCAGGCGCTAGAAAATTTTCCGAAAATCGGTATTAACAGCTATTCACAGCACAACCGCTGCCTGTCAGATAGTACAATAATACCTAGTGTATAAGGACTAAAAATTACACGTAGGCTGGAGCCTACTCCAGTCTGTTCCAAATGACAATATTAAAACATAAATGCTAACCATTAATTGTAATTATCACGCGTTCAGTTTCATAATATTATCTAGTAATTATTTATTATTATGTAATTAGTAGTCTATAATTCTCCAATTATTAATTTCATAAACAAGAACAAGAAGTAATAAAATCAAACAGCTTTCCAGACCAATTAACGTTTGTCCATGAAATGTTCACCGACCGAAGCGGCACTCCATTCTTTCTCCTTCATTTATTTTGTCTCTCATTTCTGGTCTCTTTTCCTTATCTTGTCTCTCATTTTTTGTCTCTTTCCTTATTTCGTCCGTTTAATTTTTTTCTCCTTCGTTTTTTTGTCTCTTTTTTATGTTGTCTACTACGGGCAACGGAGACCGGAGGCCCGAAGGGCCTTCGATTGGTCTCCCGCCCCAAAAAGGGCTCCGAGCCCGGCTCGCGAGGCTCGGCAAACTTCGAAGCCCTTTGTGACACTTTGTTCACAAGATTCCTAATCCAAATTTTGGTTTACAATAAACTCTACTTTTGAAATTGAAATTAAAAATAACCAGATATCTCATGAAGGATTGTTTTAAATTGCAAATTTGTCCATCACGTTTAAAAATCTAATGAGACAAAACATTCGAGTCACCGGCCACGGGTCGAATTATCGCGTTCTTTCAATACTATCATGTAAATAGTGTGTAAAATATAGCACTTTTTAAATAAAATTACAGGTATAATATAATATCCTAAAAAAGGTATGAGGCCCATGACACTGCAACGTTGCATGACTGAGGTAGATCACTGAACGGAAAGAGCAACGGTTACCGGTTACAGAACTTTCGAATCTGCCTGTTATTTATAATTGCATTTACATTTAAATAAAATTCAGTTACATACAGCGGTACAGCACCATTCAGAAATTATACATGTTATGAATTTATACACTGCAATGTTCAAATTTATATACTACGACTATTTACAAATTATAATTTATGTTGCTACTACATATTCAGTACAGTCGCGAACAACTTCTGCTGTTGAAATGAAAAGCAGACTATAAAATCAGTGTTTGTAACTATTCAAAGATAAAAGAAAGAAATATTGAAGACAATTTACATTTGAATCGATCGTATGAGTTACTTAGTGGTCATACTTGTACTATATTATTTAATATATTATTATTAATAATATTATTCCGGTAAGGAGCCGAAACAATAATCAATGATTACTGGATTTCGTTTTGTAAAGCCTCGGTGTCACTGGATCTGGTGATCTTGGTGGTACTCCAAGTCTTGTGAGGAGTGCAGGGTTCCGAAACCATAGCTTCAATCGAATGTTTCTGAAGGCATGTACAGCTAGAGCAGCCCTGATGTATTCTTCGAATAGAGCGCAGCGATTCTTGTTCTTTCTCGCTAGTTCGAGACGTTTGACTACAGGGAACGTAAACGGAACACACCATACAAAGTCAGTCAAACATCAAATTAAATAAAATTAGAAACAGAAAGCAGAAAATAATAATAAAACGAAAATAAACAAAGCAAGTTGATTACTAAATGCATGTAATATGAAAAGTACCAAGCCAAAGTAAGCACAGACAATTTATGTTAGTTCGCTTATTTTGAACTCTGTTCTATGTTCCCCATCATAATATAAACATACTCACCGTGAAAAGGATTTCAGATATGAAAATACGATTGATTGCAACGTTTGTGAAATGGAAGCATTTTTCTGAGATTGTAGTGAAATGATCGTAGGGTCAACACGAAAGTCAAAGCAAGTGGGTTGAAATAAATGCTACATTTAAATATGTAAATATGACTCGGACCATGAGTAGGACCAGGAGTCGAGCTCAGCATTTTCAACGCAAGCAGTTTCATTTTTGTCGACTCGACAACTACAGCAAGCACATTTTCCTTCCAATAAAGCTTGCAATGGAACTTATACTATGTTTCTGTTCCCAAGAGTTGCATTTAAACAAGAGCACTGGTTTCCACATTATGATGATGATGTTTTGTGCAAATATTGACCAACCTCATCTCGTTTTCTCCTCTCACTCTGTGGGTACTACCGACATATCAAAGAAAGACTCTTAGACTAATTACAATCCAACACACACTTAAGTACATAATACTACATTTCCCAACAGTAAATATAATAACTGAAGTAGCTCATCAGTGAAATTAGTATTTACTTGAAGTTGAATTTATTGTAGTAATCACTATGCTTAATGAAATCATCTTTGATGTTTGTACAGAGACGAACCGATTTGAAGGTTCTCAGACGACAAAACTAGACCTAACACAAACCGCCTCAATTTCTTGATAGGCAATTTAAGCTAATAGTTTCCTTTCAAAAATGCTCGATTAAATCGTTTGACTGACATTAACAGGCAAGAAACCTGCTGAAGGATTGGAAAATAAAAGTAATGGCACTCACGACCATTTGATCAAAGCTCAGAGCAATCAGAATAGTAAGTCCCAATGGGACCAAATGCCACATTTAATGCATACGGTAGCATTTCCGAGCCTTGTTCCATGTCTAAACGACTCCTCCAGCATGAATGTCACTCATTAGGTGGAATGCACACACGACAGCTGGGTTCATAATTCATTTCTTTGTCGATAATGGTGAATTATTTCTCAGAAGATGGAAGAGACCACCGTTCTCTTTTGCACTTCAATCCATTGTTATAATGAAGTTGAAGCTGAACTAACAGTATTCCAAAAATGGAAAAGCTCTGCAAGTAGCACAGTCACAACCAACCAACCACTTTTCATCTTTGCTTAGAACATAAAACAAAGTAGTAGTCTTAATCAAAAGCTTAAAACAATGTTATTACATCAGAATCACAGCATGTTGTCTCAAAAAATACTTAAACAAACTCAACCAATACATTCGTATTTTTTGGTCGTTAGCATCAAAACACAAAGTTTTAAAACCACGAGAGACGAATAATATAAAGTAAAAGCAAACCGAAACTGCATCATTTTATTATGCAGTAAGGAGTATATGATGGACACAAAAGATGAGTAGAACGGTAAGGGTTTGCACACTCGTGTAGTCGTTGAGTCAATAAAGCTCTCTTTTACCGGAGTTCACAATTCCCAAAGGGATTCTATCAATCTGATATGAAAACTTGTGTGTTTGTCTCACTTATTAAAAGCCATAGTGTAATTTCAAAAGAGGGTTGTGCCGTTCCGTCAGTCCGTCTCGTATGCACGAGAGTAGAACGGTGCTCAAACCTACAACGCAGTCAGTATAAAATAAAACCCTCTCATCCGTTTCCGACACAGCACAGTCCGCTTCTAACCCTTCCTTTGGTCACGTCAACTACTCGAGCCGGTGTGTCACCCCTCATTCAGACGATTTCTATTTCCTAGTCTATACTTCTTGAGATCTTTCATTTCATCAGCTATTCTAATATTTGCCACCATCATGAAACGGTCACCAGAAGACGCAAAATCTGAAACGGCTATAGACTTATCACTTCACCCACGACTACATGCAAGTGACGAAGGGACACAAAACAACACAGTTCTTCGTCCTGTGCCAAGACCAGCATGGTCCATTTTGTGGTATCAAAGTATGTGGTCACTCTACACGGAAAGGAAAATCATTGACCATCCTTTAAAACCAGTCCCAACAACATCAGCAAACGCTGGCTTCGACAGGAAATTTAATTGTGCGAAACAAGACGAATGTAACGGGACACATTCAGCACCGCTAATTCCAGCAACACCCGCAAGCAGGTGCGTATTCACTTTCACTATCACTTCACTCATTTTCAACTAGTTGGAAACAGCTCACACTATAAGGCCATTGCTATTGACGTTGGCATTATACAATTTTGTCCGATAACAGTTAAGCCAAATTAAGCGTCACTAGAGGAATTTTCTGCCAACATTTCAATTTTCATCCTTTGTGCAGTGTGCGATTTTTACAAAGGTAAATAAAATCATCGATACATAATTTGTGCTTTTATAGTGAAGAAGAAAGTGCCGAACAAGATTTTACAGTTCCACATGCAACAAAAAACAAAAGCTGTAATGAAGATTTACAAAAACCAGGAGCTGCTATACTGGATTTTGCTTGTTGCGATGGACCCGTGCAATTTGAACGAATATCGAATCCTAATTTCGCATTGACAGTGGAACACAACAGCCACGAAACTGGACAAATGCAAGTGTTCGGGTCACCAGAACCGAAGCGGAACCACACCATGAAAACATACCTCTGTATATATTGTAACCAAAGCTTTAAAAGTTTGTTCTGTTACCAAAAGCATAAAAAGAGACACCTTAACCCTGTTTCCGTAGACATCACTGCAACCAATTCAGCAAAGTCCTTGGGGCATACAGAAAACATCGCAGTGACAAAGGACCTAAATGTACAATTTTTTCCTTGTAAAAAGTGTGGGAGCAAATTCCCAAGTTATTATTTTGTTCATAAGCACAAGAAAAACTGTCATTAATATTGTACATGGTTAATAAATCATATCATCAATCGAGAAATACTCCAATTAGAGTATTATTCAATGTCCAGAAACATCGGAAAAATTTGCAGGATTACTAACAAGTAGAAAAGCTACATAACGACGAACATTAGCTACGGTACGGGCAGACAACATTAAGAATGCAGTGCAATAGTATATACACTAGTATTAAATTACGTAAAATGAAAAGTTTGATACGTCAAATCGTTAAATTTTGTTTACGAATAATTAAACGAAATAGACTTTTCACTCAGAACTTTTACAGAACCACAAAACGTGAAAAGAATAAAAGAGGCTCTTTAAAAGCTTGAGCTTGTGTTAATGACGTTTTTACAAATAAGGCCATTGCTTTAGCGTTTGTGCGTTTACGCCTGGCCCCCGCCATGCAAACTAAGCGGCTGAACGTGCTAACGCTGATGTAACAGCCTTATACTTGCGAAAAAGAATCAAAGCTAACAATAAATAAAACAAAACTTGATCCAACAGGGACTTACGCAAAAATCCATTGAGGTAGTTGTAGCTGTCCATGATGTTTAAATTTACAATTTAAGTTTTACATTTATAATAATAATAATCTTAAATCAAACAATGTACCAAATTGCTTCAAGTATAATAAAACACATACATTTCTTTGAAAATTACGCAGTAACTACATTAAATGGAGACGGATATCAGAGACTGTCTTAGATTTTTTACCCAACTGATGAATGATGAACGATACACACTATTCAGGTTCTTTAATCGCCTGGCACTTGACAGTACACTGGTTTATTTTCACTCCAAATGAACAACTTTGACCACAAAATAAAATTAGTTCAAAATGCCGTGAACTTAAAATAAACCGCATTAATTCAATGAATGGCCGTCAAATTTCGAGTTCATGTCACTTTGAATTGAATCGGCACAAATGAACCACTAATATCAAGAGATTAGGTTAGATTAGGTCACTGAAGTGTTCGAAGTCACAAAATCAGGACTCAAGTATCATAATTTGTACCAGCCAGAACACCTTACCCAAACCGCTACCCTTACAAAAGGACACTTCTAAGCCTCCGACTCCAAAATATATGACGAGGATAACCTCTTTGAAGGTATCACTGTAGTTCTCTTTCCTAATCGCCTACCCGTTATGCGCTATCATCCAACCTATAAACATCAATATTCGAGACCTTCCAACACCTAACACCCAAGACTCTAAATATCCTCATACTTCAGCATCCTTAGAGAAAGCATTCACGTCATGCTCTTACCATTCCGTTTTAAAATACCTCTCCCACCCTAACGATCTGAATCACTAACCTGACCCTCATGTTCGCGAAAATAAGTACAGTACCATCGTACAATTTTACAAGAAATTACACTTTTAAAAAGTCTCGCTTACACTATACTGAAGTAATAAGGGCATACGGGAAATTAAATATATTTTGAGTTGCAGGGTTATTCCTTGCAACTTTACAATTGTAATTATAAAACCAAATTATCAATAAAGCTGACAGAAAAAGCACACAGAAGAGCATTATCCGCGAAGATAGTATGACATAAATTTCTTATAATTAAATGAATGATCAACAAGCAGTGACCCTTAAAGCAGATAATAGGGTCACCACTTCTAAATTGAGATATATTGGTTGTAGAAAGAAGTATATTTATAAAGCCATGCAAAAATGCAGAAGCAAAACAAAAATTACGAACTGACCGTTTATGTCGTGATCATCATCAGTGGAATCCTCCATTAAATCTTTAGGATCCTCCTTTCGCTTCTTTTTAGAAGGTCCAGTAATATCGCTGTTGGAATTCATAAACAGGCTAAATTAAGAATCTTATTAAAAATAAAATTGAATACCTACAAATATTGTCTAAATAAATTACATAAACATACCTAATGATAACGGGATCAGTATCTTCATCTTCTTGCTTTATCGTAACAATATTTTCGCTCGCCTGTTCCGCAAACCCTGGATTACCAACAGTTAAAGAATTCGACCCATCTCCGGACGGATTGTTCATAGCATTAGCTATGCTGCCACTTGTTCCTAGAATTTGTGTGTCTGACTTCTGTTCTTTCTGTTGACGAGTTGTTACACCATTAGGCTCAGTTTTTACAACAATTCCAGCCGTAACTGTATGCGCAGTAGCTGCAGCAGCGCTGTTACTTTGTTGTTGATTTCTCGTCGATCTTGTGCGAGCTCTGTTCTTTCTCAATAGTTGACGGTAATTTTGTGTCTTTTTACTTAAATAGTAATATTGCACACAGTCAGCAACACTTTTTCTTTCAAGGTACGACTTAATAATTCCAAAGTTCTTAGGATGTTGCAAGTATTTTTCCTGTAGATACACAAAGAGTATTAAATATGAATTTTACGAAAAGCAAGTCCTAAACGTATACCGATAAGAAATTAATTATTCACACTAACCTTGAAAATATCCTTTTCCCCGTCTGTCCATAAGTTTAGCAACTGTTTATCCTTATATTCTTGCATGGGATCTTCATAGAGCCCATTTCTATTGGTAAACCGTCGTTTCCGACTTCGTTCGTCCAAGATAATAGGAGGTATAACGGCGTAGCTTCTCATCTTTTTGTCTTCCAGTTCCTAAAAGTACCGTAAATCAAATAAACCACTAACAATTGCACACGGAAATGATATAGTGAGCACGTGAACTAAATACACTGTAATTACCTGCTCATGAAGACCTTCCATTATATCTTCCAAATCCGCATCAGACTTAATTCGTGCACCTACTCTAGAAAATCGCTCTTTGTCTTCTCGTTGTTTTCGAAGCTCCGGGAACATTTTCTCAAATATTTCTCTATGTTTAGCCTCTTTAGCTCGCTTCTTAGCATTATTTTCCATCTTATCCACTCGCTTTCCCCATTCTGTAGATAGCTTTGCGTATGTAGTTGTTAAATACAACTCTCGTTTTTCACCATCTTTTAGACGAGCCTTAAAGTACTCTTGAAGCCGTGATTTGAAACAAGCATACTTAATTTTGTTCTCATTGTAAAGCGCAGTATCGGAAGGTTGATTATATAACGGCTGAAATAAAACCAAATTATTATTAGCCAAGTATTTTTAGTGACTCAGGTATTAAATAAAATCAACTTTTAGTAATTACTCTGTTACAACTTAAAGGTATTCAAAAAATATAAAAAAACGTACGAGATCAATTTTTGGGCCCAGCTTCTCCAATGTCTGATGGGCTGCTAAAGCCTTTTTCTAAAACGGAAAATGATTAATTATTTATGTAGTAAATTCCAAAACCTTTGGAATAAAATTAAACTCGCCTGGAGCTAACAAACTGTCCACACAGAATTAAGATGACTTACCCTGTTTTCCGCATAAATAATTTGTGGTAGTGAGCGGATAATAGAATCTGACGCAGCATTACTATCTTCGGTATCTTTTTGTGGCTGCGTTGCCGCCTCTTCCAATTCGATCTTTTTCTTTTTCAACTTAGCTATCTGGCTTTCAGTTTTGGCAATTTCTCGATCAACCCGTGCAATCTGCTGCAGTAACTCCTCTTTCGTGGATTTGAGAGGGGACTCATCTCTCAAGGATTCGGACGGCAATGTTGGACTAATAGCTTCCACTTGAGGATTATAAGCTGGGCCCTGAATACAATTAATTAACAAAAATACAATTCAATAATATCTACCACATATATTATAAATGGGCTACAGGTAACAGCCACTTTAGCTGTATATTTCAACGTACACTTCGTGCTCGATCAGTGTCAATCCGTAAAGGTGTATGTAAGTCCGGTTTAGAATCTCCAAGTCTGAGCTTTTTACATGGTGGGCTCTCATTTCGCTGTGGATTAAGTTTTCCCATACCATCTCCCCTGGAAGATAATAAAATGCTTAATGAACATTCAAAATTCAAAAATGGTAATACTGATGACTAATGACTCATCCATTGTTCCATTGTTATCATATATTGTTCAAAAATCAAATAGTCTAATAGTATACCCATATGGAGAACCAGATTGTAGGGACGGACGGTCAGGTCTCGAAGTAAGCTGTGCTGAAGCATGATGAATATTGTATTCTATTGGAGGCTGTGGCGGCGGGTGCAACAACGACATTCTTTGTCGACTGGGTCCAGCTCCTCGTTCTTCTGCCCGGCGGAATGCAGAAACGGGAGTCGGCACACCGGTCGGCGGTGTCACCGACTGAAAGGTCACAAAACGACCACGGTCCCCTCTGGGATACATTGTATGTGGTCCCACGGCATCCGGACGTGGCAGTCGGGTTCAGGGTGTCGATGTCCTCGCGAACTTCGACAAAGATTTTCTTTATATGAAATGGAACACACTCCACGCACCAACAACACACACACTCGCCGAATACAGTAACCTTCCCTCGATATCTTCCGTCGACACTTTTACTACACGTCGACGTCCTTTACCTGAATGAAAATGGGTTAAAATTGTCTTTTCGGCATTCACAGAAGTTTTGTGTCACTCAGACTATATCTATGAGCTCCGTCTTGAATTTCTTAAATTAATTCTCTTTAGTCTCCCGAATTCTAATTTTTCCCTCTACCACGTACTAATATTCAAGTATAGAATATGAACCAGTACCATACAAATCTAAAAACTATCTGCTCCTCCTGCACACAAATAAAAATTCTTTGTTCTCCTTATTTTATAATTCCATTTTCGTCCTTCTGGAAATTATTTTTTCGTTTTCTTCTCTTGTTTCGTGTAAGTCTGGAGGTGTTAGGGTCACAACGGGCCGATTTTAAATGATCCAAAAAACACAAAAATCACAAGATGAACAGATCCGAAAAGCATGATTTTTTCTGAGGGAAGGGGCCCTTGTGACTCCTTGTGACAGACTCCTCCGTCGTGGTGCACAGACAGAGAACGACTGCGGAGTCACCACAGCTCAGCTTCTAAGGTGGACCAATACTGCCCAACGCCGTGGACTTGGACTCCTCCGCTCCCCTTCCTTCGCCTGCACTCTCAGAGTTCACTTTCAGCCTCCAGGGGGAGGAAATCTCTCAAAACCAAGCTCAACTAGGCTTCTTCCACACCACATCAACTTCCAACTAGCGAAAACTACTCCTTTTCCCAATCAAAACTCCCGTTCCCTCTTTTCTTCCACTCTTGTGCTAACTCCAGTGGACTCTCCCACAATCCCGACCGGGAGCGGCCGCCCAGCCTTTTTGCAAAAACTTTTACAAACTACAAACACTCTCTATTCCATTTTATCCTCAACTAAATCATCTTTTCCTTTCCCGTTCTCTCCCCAGGTCAAATGTCACCAAAGTCCAAACTTCCTCAAGGGCTGGCTCCTTTCCATTACAAAAAACAAGCAAAATGCGAATCTCAACCTCTCCTTCACTCTCTTCTCATACACATTCTTCCATACCTTCTTAAAACATTTCTACTATCCTATATCACATCACCACTAATCA
>JABASF010000829.1:0-31197 GCA_019776145.1 Harlomillsia oculata
AGAGATATGATGTTGGTCTCGAATCTTCGCAAAGATAACCTACCATTACGATGTACAAAAAACAACATTGAATACAAGACTTATTTGTTCTATTAAACGGACGTTTTCAAAAACCAAGATTTACTTTCACTCCTTACCGAGTTCTTAAAGTGATCCAACCCTTCAACGCGAACAGTCATAGGCGAATCAACAAACTCCTGTTGACACTTCAAGAAGCAGGTTTGAACCGCAGTCTTTGCTCTATGCAAAATGACGTAATAAGTAAGGATTTGCATGAACAATACTCGTACATTAAATTAATACCAGCAATTACATCATTTTACCTGTTTTTAATCTCATCGTTTTCAATAGACATAACACCCAAAGTGAAATGAAGCGTTCTGGGCCAAATCAAGGTATCTTTGAAGAGTTGTCCCGTCTTACTCCACCGTTTGACATGTTTGTCTTCATTGACAGGTGCTTCCAACATCAGTTCTTGGATCTCTTTCACCTTCTTCAATATCTGGAGTCCAAAATAAAAAATTCCCAAAATAAAGGAAACCCGTCGTATTTGAGCAGTAGGTGTACATTCTTATTTTATTTAGTTTACCCTTGGATCATTGACTTGAAAAGCCACAAAATAATTCATTCTCGGTTTCTCCTTCATTTTCTTATTTGGAGGCTGGTTAACTTCAGTCGGACCTTCTTGTTTGTAATTCCGGTTTCGCTTTTTGGACTTATTCCCTGGAGTAAGTGGCTCACTTTCACTGACATTCTTTTCAATTGTCCTCTCGGTAATGGTCAAATCTGCTGGCTTGTTGTTATCTTTTATAGGATCTTTATCAGTATCAACACTGCTCAATGCATTATTGGGATCTGACGGCGGTGGTTGTAATCTCCGCGTGCCAAAGGCAAACTGACGAATATGACCGAACATGAGAAACGTTCTTCGTGTCCACAACGTTATCATTTCATACGTAGCCCAAATCCACCTTTGCATAAATTCTGGCCACATAGTCGACAATGACGTTCAAGCCAATGTAAATTGAAATTGTTCTTATCAATGCTCATTCAAGCACGAAATACAACGTTCAAAATCCCCACTCATGCCGCGTTCCTGTAGAAATATAACATGATAAATAGTTGCAGAACGACAGCGAAAGTAAAATACAAATCACCTGGGTTGGCCGTACGTAAAAAAATGACTCCCGGTCGTCCCGGTTGAAACTTGCATCGCCCGATTCTGTGAATGCGTCAGACTTGCACGCTTCCTATAACGTTTGCTTGTAGTGTTATTAATTTACGTTACAAAACTGAAGATTAAATTGAAGTTTGTCTTTGTATGTAGCACGTGGATGGAATTTTGGAATTGTATCTTATTAATGTCAATGGTCATTTATGAGTTTTATGAGTGAGAGTCATATAGCAATTAGCATTAGCAATTAGCATGCAATAGCTCAACTTCAACATTCAAAATGGTACGGGGTGTTTACATGAGGAATGCGGATGTAGTATACTGCATAGATGCAAAAGGTTTATTGCGTTCACAAGGATTCCAAAAGGTCTCTAAAACATCTCCAGCTTCAGTTAAGCTGTGTGTGCCCTTGAAATGGACCCTAAATAAAATACAAAAACATCATCTTGTCAACCTTTGTTGCAATACAGAAGCGTTCTTTCCCATGCTCAATAATCTGGAGGGTCCACAAGTCCACACGCAAAATGTTACTAACGGTACATGCCTCTCATCTCTCACGTCTCAACTTACACTTATGGATGCTGACCTTGTAGAATTTCGGGTGTACATTGCGTCGGAGCATTGAGAAATTACTTGTTTGAATGTTTAGAACGATGCAGAATACGGAACAGTATGCTTCACATTCTTGTACTATTCACCATATTAGATTCAGTCCCCACAAATTCCAGGTCTAATAAAGTAAGAACTTTATGTTGTAAGCTGGTATACTGCAGTGAAAATTGATTCTTTCTTCCGTGTAGANTGATTTTACCTTTTACCCGATCGTTTCATGCATACAGATTTATAAATATCATTCGTCAATACTTCTTGAATTGAGTCAGCAGTATAAACTATACCTATAAGTATAAGCTATAAGGGCGAAAGGACCGTTTTCTTTCATTTTCACCACCAAATCAATACAAAAATTGAAAGTGTGTTTGAATCAATAGTACACACACACATTGAAAGGATCAAAAAGAGACGACTGTGACAAATTATCCTTTTGCATATTTTATGAGCTCCTCTCCTCACTACTAGTAACACGTAACACTATTAGTGCAAAAGAAATATTGGTGTGGTTGGAGGTTGAAGGGTGTTTGTCATATAACATTTTAAGTATAATAGTCTTCGTCGTTCTTCCCCATTTTGCATTCTTGTCGTCACTTTCTTCACTGTGGTGCTAACTGTTGACGACTGTTGACTAGTTGACTCAACCTCTGAGTGGCTTTGGTATTTGGTATTCTGGAGTCACGCAGCAGCTAAAGTTTCCATTACACAAGGACAAACAATCTTGTAGTGCATTGCAATTGTAAGCATTATTAATTGTGTTTTTAATTCGGTACAAATGGCAAATCCGCAATCATCAATCATATTTACTATAAGTAGAAATTGTAGTAATGTAGTGCTAATAATGACTTGAATGAAATGAAAGAATGAAACTACAGAAGTACTACAAAGAAATGATCAGAATTTTCCCTTTTATTCTTGGTATTTTCCATTTCAAACCGAGTACCTTTTGATAGATTAATAATATTAAACTGTCATTTTTTATATTACAGTTATCGGTTGTGAGAAGAATAAGTCGACCATTTCAACATGACTTGTGCTTCAAGTTGTTTTCTCATTATTTTGGCAATCGTGTTTCCACCTTTGAGCGTTTGCTGTTCACGAGGATGCGGTGTGCATTGTCTCTTAAATTTGCTCTTGACTATTCTTTGCTGGATTCCTGGAGTCATTCATGCCATTTACCTCGTTTGCACCCAAGATGAATCTCAGCAGCAAGTGGTCGTGATGCACACTCAAAGCGCAGCTTGATTAATTGTATTACCAATTACCACAATTTACGGTATGAATTTGAAATTGAAAAGAATAATCTTTTTTTTTTCAAACTACGAGAGAAAAATCAGTAACTTTGTTCAACTTTTATAGGCTTATGGAACTTTTGTGTTAGAACGAGAGCTTGGCCATGGACCACACTTTTCAATTTCTTGGAACCACATTATTGTTTTCACTTTCTACAGAACGGAGCCTTATGAGCTGCAGTGCAGATTTGTATGCCGCTTTTAATAATGACTACTAATATTTTAAAGGATCATGGTTACTAGAAAGGTTATCTAATTGGATTTGGTTTAATAAGGTTATTTTCGATGGAATTAATAATTATTTGTTACATTACAATTACAATTTACAATACTATACCATGTATTTTTCCATCAAAATTACTCTCTCTTTCACTATGTAATGCAGTAGTAGTTTATCTGTTTATCTCAGTTTGTACTGTAAAATTTAATTTTTTAGAACTAAAGTGATGAATAAATTGTTTTCGGGATATTCAGTTTTCGTTCTAATTTTAGGAATAGGAATAATGTTATAGAAAGCATGTTATGAAACCAAGTTAAATCGATTGCTTACGTCACATTCTCAAATGGACTTTATGAACATTAATATACACTTCAAAGAATGTTTTGAAATAAAAATATACAAATTGGAACCTTTGAAAAAGACACGTTGACATCATTGACGAGTGAAATTAAAAATTCCGAAAGGGTCAGACGGCTTTTTGTAGGACTCGTCGAAAAAAATTGCGCCTGTGGATTGACAAAAAGGAAAGGAAAAGTTTCTGTTAGATGTGACAATTTTGGTCCTATTCAAAGCAGACGTAAGTTGTGAGTTGAGGAAAAATGAAATAGTGCAATGGACCGAGAAAAGAAAAGAAAGCTTCCTTTGCAAAATTCCTTTAAGATGATTCTTTTGCAAGTCTCATTTCCCGATGGTAAGGACAAGGGGAGCCCATTATGATCACAGCTCAATTATGCAAAAGCTTGAGATTCTTGGACATGTGCCCTGAAAGTCTTTTGGTCGCGTTTTCCATCCCCACTTTTATACTTTGAGTAAGAGGTATTTAGGTTGCAAAAGAAGAGACAGTGTAAAAATCAAATTACTTAAGGGAAAAGTTTTGTGTTGCCACTACGAAGCTAAGGGTGATTTCTCAAGTTTAAATTAGAAATGTGACGACTCAAGACTTCCTTTTTGCGTCTGGACTAATCTTAAATGAGTTGTTTCTTCTTCGTCCTTTTTCGTCTTGACAAAAAAACTTTCTTTTTTTTCAGTTACTCCTCCTGCATTCATTTTCTCTTTTTGTCCTTTTCCTTTGCGACAAAACGTGACTTGGCCATGTGGCCTCAAAACTGTCACTTTTCACCATTCACCGTCGACATATTTTCTGTCTCAGGGTGTTGGAGTGTGCAAACGTGCCTTGAGTTCATGCCCAAGAAACACTGGTCTTCCACTGTAGCACGCAACTAACTAATCACTATATGTCACTTTAAATACCTCTTTATTCAGGGTTTTTCCCAAAGCTAGGTACTTTTCAGTAAGTTTGTCTCGTCTCTCTCGTCTTTTTGCATTTCCAACAATTATTTGACAGGTTCCATTTCGCATGTCCTAATTCCTCATTTTAATTCAGATGCTGGTCCCATTGTCATTTTTGTGTCATTGTGTCACTGTGTATAGTGGAATCTAATATGTTAATAGCAACCTCAGAAACCCTTAATGAGACTGGAAAAGCTAATCTTAAGAGTTCTTAAGCTCCTCAATTAATGCTTACTAAATGAAAGGAATTCTTATGAAAAGGACTAAAGCACGTCATTGTCATAGGCTCAAAGAACAGAAATGAGATTGCTTTCCCGAGTAAAGTGGAAATGAAGGGAAACCAAGTCAAGGCTGCTGGTGCTGATGGGGATGGTGCTAGGATATTTGGCTGAAAGTGAAGACAGAAAACAAGGGAAAAGAGAAAGATAGAAGATGTGTAAGTGTTATTAAAGGCAGAAGCTTTGGATGACAATAAGCTCGACGATGTGCATGAGTCTGTGTGGTATCGAGAGGCGTGATTGGGGTGATGATATTCGAGTGTCTCATGTTCTTATATGCTATCAGTCGGAAGAAGCTTAGGCAAGATTAAGCACTGTAGTGGAAATGAGAGGAAAGAGTAAGTAAAGAAACGGCACGGGTGCAACGGCTTGAATAGAAGGACGAAAGACGAAACTCATTTTACGTAGTGACAGGACCCATGCGATGTCATAATAATAATCTGACATCTAATTTCATCTCCGTCCTTCCCAAGACGCAGAGACACAATTCCGCATGCAAAAGACCTTCAGAGCAGGTTTTCGAACAAGTCGTCGACGACTTTCTCACGACAGTCCCAAGGGACGACATTCTCAAAATCGAATTTTCTCCTATCTGCTACTTTTCCTACATTCACCCGTCGCTCTCCGATTTAGATATTCTTTTCCTTTCGTAATGTTGTCCGTATCGTCTCTCATCTCTTCGTCCAAGCACACAATAGTTCCTATGCCTTCGTTATATTATTATACTATCTCTTATATTCTAGCACCCTTTGTAAACATTACATTCTACTGCATAGTAGCATTGTACACACTCACTCACTTCACTTCTCAAGTAATGTACTTGGCATTTCTTCCAGTCCGGTTTCACTTCCTAGACCTAACCCCAAGGCACCTTTCATACTGTAACTGCTAACGCGATTCGCACTTTCCACAAAAGGCATTCTTTGCAATTTGCACCCAACAGAACCCCGACTGCGACTTACTATCCTTACACATTGCCTCTATATTACTTTTACTTGCCCCAAATACACTGTTTCTCCAACTTCACTCTGACTTCATCGCTTCTTAGCTATCCTACTTAAAGGCACATATAGTTCTTATACATATGCACTCGACTCACTTCTAAGGATCTTGCATTTTTTTCCTTTGCTCATATACGTATTATTATTATCGTTGCCTCTTTTTTTCTCTCTCTCGAAAATCGTCTATTCATGCCTTTTTCGTAGTGACTTACTTATGCACACACATTTCTTTCCGGAAATGATTTGTTGAGGAAAAAGAAAAAAGTCACTCTGCAAGATGTAGGCTATACGCAAGAATCCAGAACTTCCAGAAATTATTGGCCACATAAAATATTGGTACGTATCCCTACTTTCACTACAACTGTAAGTGCGATATGGAACCTGCTATATGCATGTATTTATAATACTACTCTAGAAATTCCAAGATCTTTACATGAATTGATGCTCACGAGAAGAAAAGACCTAGTGAGGAAACCCGTAAGAAGTTCGTACAGTGCAAATTGGCTACCGAATGAAAATCTACTTCCTTAGTATTTGAGTGTAAGGAACACGTTGCACACACAATTTTCCCCAAAACCTTCGCTTTCTCGTTTATGAAAGAACAAATCAAAGCAAAGTCTATAATACCACATGAACTATTGCATATTGCAAAAACCTGGGACTGGAACCCTGGAAGAGAAACCTGAGAAACGAGGCAGACAATCTCTCGTCGATAAAAATACAGAGTGTGAGAGATGTTGTTGCCTTTGAACACGAAGGGTATGAATGAACTACCTTATGTGAATCAAAACTGTAGTAGACTGTTGTAAACATGTCACTTGACTCAGATTTCATGTTCTTCAACTCCGATTCTAAATCTTTTGGGACAGATAAAGGACTTTGGGAAAACAAACTTGAACATTGAGATTCCTTTTTTTTTGCAGAGAGCAAATGCTTTGCAGTATGCATGGCATCGGTGTTCTGGGAAAATATTACACTTTCCTTATATTCACGTAACGTATCTCGTCAGAGTTTCTTTTCTTGTGGATAGTTGTACACTATTCTGACGTTTGTTATGATAAGGACAGAATTCCCAAACTCACACATATTACGAGCTTATTCAGTACAAGACATAACTTTTCAAAAATTTAGCAAAGGACTTTCACCGCCCTTTTGCCAGCAGCTTCTTTAAGTGGCTCATACCAAAAAAAACTCAAGTTCCTCAGGGTAAATTCGTTCCCTTCGCCAAGAGTCGACGTGACCTGACTCCTCTATTATTTTTGACCCCTTTTATTTCCTCACAGACTCTTACGAAAGAGTAACTAAGCTAAACTCAAAGCATTGCAAAAGGTTTCGAAGTTTGTTTGATGTAGTTTTTCTTTTTATACTTTTCCTACTACACGGAAGATTCAAAAGTCCGAGGTTGAGGAGCTGTGGATCTTGACAGAAAAGTGAAAGCAGTAACAAACCCTAAAAGATCTTGAGAGTACACCCTCAAACTGTTCGAGTGTGCAGGAGAAAGTGGATGCCAAAGAAGCTGTCAAGGATTCAACGTGAGCGCAGTGAGCTAAGGGAGCATTGCCGAAGAGTTACAGCATTGAGAACCTCATAAGGGCATAGGACAGCGAAGACTTTGTGAAAGTAAGAAGCAGAATTCAGTGCTTTTGGATACGATACGTTGCATTGGACTTGGAGGTTGGAAACTGCACAGTGCACACACACAACTGCTTTTCTACAACATTTGATACATTATTCCACTAGTAAGTAGTTGTTGGAAGAATTCGCTTCGGGAGAAGACAGAGTGGAGTCTTATAATAATATGTTAGTGTCGTGTCATGGAGAGAAGCCTTGCTCAACCATTCCGTATTATGGACTGTGCTTTGGTACGCATTTGAACTGCCAAAATCCCAAAAACCTCGTCTTCCAATACTGCCTGCCACACACTATCTAAATGTCCAACTGTTTCTTCTCCAATTTCTCTCAGTTTGCCCTTTGGAATTTTCTTTTGCTTTCTATTACCTTTTCTCATATATTTCTTTATTCCTCACTTCTCGTCCCATTTGCTTTATCCTTCTTCGTGTGTCAATTCAATCCTTGTCTCCTGTCTGTATCATCTTTCATCCCTCTTGTGTCTTAACTTATGTAATCAAACCCTTTGTCTTGTTGTTGTACTGGGAAGTTGTCCACTGATAAAATTCAATGGGGCTTCTACATTTTCCATGTTTACAGTTTGTATAATATACAGATGATATGATGCTACCGATGCTACCAGATAGCAAACACTTTCTGTACATTGGTGTCAGCAATCAGCAACGAAGGTCTACAGATTAGTATTTTCAATTTTCAAGTATCAGTACTGAGCAGTAGTTGCCATTTAATTTCTGACTCTAATTTGTCAATTTGGATTAATTTAGGATACTTTACGTACCAATATTTTAGGTATTTGACTTCCCATTTGAATGCTTTTCGACATCCTGAGAATAATTTTTGAAAATTAGCCAAATGAAATGGAAATGCAGAGGACATTCAAACTTGAAGGTAACTAATTGAATTGAATGTGCGTGTAAAATGGAAATGAATCTCGCTGCTCATGCCAGTGTAATTCCCAAGGATGAAAAGCCGAAGGGCAGATCGGGGCAACGCGGACTCCTTTTGTCGCCTTCACTGCATAGTTTTTGGTGGAAGAGGAAGAACTCAAAGTAAAAGTGCTGAGTCCTCCGACGTGTTCTTCAGTGTGAGAGTCGATCTCGATTCGGACGTTTGGGCTTCTCTCCTACTACTATAACTGTACTCGTATACAAAACTAGTGGTGGTTTGTGCATCTCTTGTTCAGCGTCCTACGGGCTTCACTTTGGAAACAAACTGTGGCTTTTTCAGATGAGTTTTACGAGTGTTGGCTAACGCAATACATTTTTTCGGGACAAAAAAATCCACTAGCCAAGTCGTACAGTAATACAAAGTACCCAAAGTTTTCTTCGTGTGTGACCGTGCGGAGAGAAAGTTGTCAGAGACTGTTGCACTGTTGTTGTGTCTTTGCGGTTTTCTGGGTTTCTTTCAAAGACGGTAGCGTTTTCTCAACTTCCTTCAGTATTTTGGTCGTTTTCAAAAAAATACTTTTTCCTCGTCACGAACCATACGAGGACGGACACACACACACTTTCTACAGATCTCTCACATCTCAGTCTCATTCGTCGTGGGTTTGTCGTATAAGGAAAGCTCTGCGTGTGCAAATTAACATACAGAGAAAAGAAGAAGTTGAAGGAGTGTCCTCCTCCTCTGAAAAGTTTTATGCAAGATTTTCTCTTTGAACAAAGTGAATTACATCCTCCCCAAAAAAAGCTGACAAACTTGCGCAACTCAATTTGGAAATTGTGCGTACTTTTTTCCTTTTTCGAACACATTGGAAGTGGCAAGTGGTAATTTTGGTGGGTGTGTGCGGAGACGAAAAAGCAAATTGTGGGGCAACTTTTGACATTGTGTTTTGTAGTGTTCCATTCCAAGAGTTTTCCCATTCGCATTCCTTTTTGCCCCTCAAAGCTTTTTTCCGTAGATTTTGTTCACATCAAACTTAAAAGTCCATTTGAAAAAAAACCTATTTTATATTTTTAGTCAAAACTTTTCATGTTGCCTCAGGTGGTTCCAACCTTCAAACGTCGTGTTCTCTCTTTTTCTTGGTCTACAGACCAAAGTTTGGAGGTTTGGACAATTTTTCTTACAATTACGCAATTTTTGAAGCTTCAAAACCCGAAATTAACTCCATTGACGGTCAATATTCACACTGGAGTTCGTATAAATGGTGTTTTATATGTACGATTAATTTTTAGTGATAGTCCCATTCGCATTGTCGAGATTTCCTTTGTTTTTGATATTGTAAAATGATCAAGATCACAGTACGTCAACTGCTTTTAATTACCGTTATTCTATGGCAAAGGGTTCACATCAACTTTCCCTTGAATCTGTCATTTTCATTAGAGCAGTAGTTTTAAAATCAAAATTAATGAGCTAACCTAATTGTGAGTGATGTGGTGCGTATATAACGTTTGAATGCTCCGACGAAACCAACAAACAACTGGTGTTTATTCTGCTTCTGCACTGTCTGCACTGTACTGGTAGTTGTCTGGAAAAAGTATATAATATTTGGGGAAGATTCAAGATCCCTGGTCTTATTTCTTATATTAAAGATAGGAAGAGAAGGAAAGCCAGTTTTGGAAGGAAATAATAGGAAAAGTTTTTGGGTAACGGGAAAAGACGATTGTATGGAAAATGCTTTTCATGTATTTGAGGAGAAAAAGAGAAGCCCTTGGTGTGTGCGTGACAAGGGGCCGTATATCGGCAGACTTTAATGAGCACCACTTTTTATTGAGTACTTTCGCCCCGCAGAGAAGAGAAATTAGTGAGACAGAGAAAGTGAAAGTTTAACTTTCCCTCGTGGCACACTCAGTTCAACATTGCTTCCTGCTGATGTAAGCATTTAAATTGTGCTTCATGCCATGCATCCTCAAACTCAACGACGCTTCTTCAACCTCCCTCCACACACGCCCAACAAAGTAGTCTCTTCCGACTTATTTCCATTGCTCCTTTTGCGTCTTGCTAATGTCTACAAAAGTCCTTTTTATTCAGACTTGACTGTATATTCAACGATTATCATTATAATTCCTTTTCCCTACGTCTTTTCCACTTTCTTCCTATATTTCATTTTTCTCTTCCGTTCCAATAATGCATTCTCCAGTGTGTAGTGTCTGTTTTGAATTCCAGAATTCCAATGCAAACTTCCTCCTTTCTTAACAGTCACTGGATTTTTCTTTGCTTTTTGCAACCAGTAACGCAGAATATGTACAACTTCTGTTTCAAGTTCCCCCTTCAACATCTTCTTGTTATATGTATTAAAAGATCTGGACATTGTACAGTGTTACACATACGGCAGTCGTCTTCGACCGATCTTCATTCTGAGACTTTTTAGTCAAAAATAATCTTCTGTACTTCTTACTTTTTATGCTCACTCGGATAACTTAGATTCTAATGACTTTCAAAACCTGTGAATGACAAAAGCTGAAAATTTTATGATGATTACTATCACTATCTCATGAATGTTTTTCTTGAGAATTTACAATAAGACTGTGGTTTCTTGAACTATAGTCGGTTGAATTGCGAATCTATAGTACATATAATTGTATAATGCGGCTGTGCGTCTTTGAAATAGAATGGATCTTGTAATCAAGTAAAATGTAAATTTTCGCCAAGCTGAATTAAAAAGTATAAAACATTCATAAAGCATTTAAGAAATGAAATCTGAAACTAAGGGAAGAAAGGATTTTTTGAGAAAGTCTCAAGTCAGAACTCAGCAGACATTGTCATCGCATTGAATGCTTCCTCAGCTTATGTATACGTACATTATGGTGGGAAGAGATTGGGGTAAAAAAAGAAAGAGTTGTGTGTATAATCATAATCCAAAGAAATAAATTGCATTCTGTAATAATATTGTAGACTTTACGTTCCATGTCGTAAGTGGGTTCTTCTTCTCATCGTTCGCTTTTTTACTTGAGTCTCCCAGTCCCACTTCCCACTTTTACACACAAAAAGTGGAGGAGGAAAACTAAAGGTCTCTTATAAAATGAGAAAACACACGCTCACGCAGAACAAGAGAAAAGCATAGCGGAGACAGACCAGAAATTTTTGTCTGTTTGCACAGACATTTTTACGAACCGCAGACTCTCATTGTCATCTCTGGCTCGGTTGTCTCCTTTTAAGAAAAAAAAATCCATTTTTACCATCCATTGTCTCTTGCTCTTGTCGCTTTTTTTTCTTCCACTTTCAGTCTTCCTGGTCCACTGGACCATTTTCAAACTTTCTTTTCATATTTTTCAATCAAGCAGAAGCAGTTGACAATGTGGACGATACGGAACAAACAGCAAGATTTTTCAGGTCGTCGCCGTTTCTTAATAACATGACACTGACTAGGACTTTTTGTACTGTACGTTTCTGATTCGCGCGACATTATTGCTGTTTGATGTTCTACATTGATGAAAAGATAACATACGAAAGGCATAGAAGTCCAAGTCATAGAACACGGCAATAATCATTTGATGCTGTGCGATTGTGCTACTTCTTGCTGTTAGAAGAGTGACATAGTTGAACAATAGTCGTGCCCTAGTGGTTGACATTTGACATCGTTATCTGACCGAGACATGTCGTTACCTTGTAATACTGCCTGCCACTTTGAGCTAAGTATCTTTGTAGGAGACAGGTTACGTTTTTAAGAGTTAGAATGAAGATGTGCCACTGCATTTTCGGAAGTGGAAACTAATCCATTTTTACGATTTCTTCTCTCTTTATCTTCCCTAGCAGGATGAGAGCTTAAAAAGGAAACCAATTGTGCGGGATTAAGGGCTGAAATGATCTCACAAGAAGAAGTGTAATAATATCATATAAAGAAGGAAGACACCGGCAGATTCACCAACCAAACCAAGTCATCTCACCCGACAGTTTTTAGAGACAAAGGAGAAAAAAAAGCTACTACCAATAATATTTGAAGAAAGTGTGAACAAGACTGTGTACAAAAGGAAAGACGATAGGAAAAGTTGGTGGTGCAAGCATCTAGCAAGAAAACGACTTGTAGAAATACGAATAGTTTACGTGTGGAATAGCACCTCTACATATAAGAAGTACAGGAAAATAACATTTTTTTCTAAAAAAAGGCAGACTCATCACATCACAAACTCCAGACGTTGTTCAACAGTACGCAGTCATGAAGTTTTACTTTAACAAGATCAAACCATGGGCTGTGTGGAATGCCAAGTGCCACCTCGAGCCCGTCCTTTTCTACTCTTTTCTCCTACTCATACTTGCATCACATCAAGGTAAGTAATGTCTTTGTCTTATAGTGTAGTATAGCATAGTACTCGTAAGAATAGCACTTGTTCCACTACCTCGGAGCTGTGAAGCTATGTGTCTTCGTTTATTTTATGCTATAATTAATCACATTCTTGTCTCATATGGTTGCTTCTTGTTCTTTTCCCAGACAAACACAATAATTTCGCAGCACGTTTTCAAAAACTTTTTGATTTGAACTTTGCTCTTCTTCCGTTTGTTTTTCACGTTTTTCTTTGTTAATGTAAAGTTTCAGCTTTCCCTTTCAGTTCTTCGGAGTTCGGAGTCACGTTGACTTCGTTTTCGTTTGGTGTCAAATTAATAAAACACTTCCAAATATATAACTGGAAAGTCTGCTTATTAATTTGAAGCGTATAATTTGGGATTATAGAAGTTCAAAGGAAATTTTGACATGCATGGATTCATTCATGTCATTCATTTTGGAAGAAGATCAGTATGTCAACATGTCAGAAAATGTAACAAAGCTGGAAAACACTATCAATTATGATGATTGTAGATTGTAGCAGTGGTTCATTCTATATAGTAAAGCAATGTGTATAGTCAACCAGAACAAAGTTGGTACAGAATCCGGAAAGACTCTGACATAGTTTGCAAACCAAGTGTGCGGTCCAAAACAACCATGTCAGTAGTTGGTCCCCGTCAGTTTACCATTATTGGCCACTACTAACACTATAAGGTCCTTCAAATATTTTGGAAGGACAGTACAGGAACAAACGGAAAGGCCTAGGAAGATAAAGAGCGTTCAAAATATTTCATTAAAGCGTTGGAACGACCTCATAAATAACATGGCATCCCAATCCAAACTCCATCTTGTTGAAGAGGAATATGTCCGGTCTTAATAAAAAACGAAATAATGTCCCCTGCATATAATTCTCTCATGACCCCAAAGAAGTGATCCTCATTTCTCTCCCTGACCTAAAGTTTTAACGGAAACTTTGACTTTTATGGGACAAGCAAAGGAGCTTGTACCAGGGACTATTTGGGAGTCCACTCTTGAAATGCTTTCCTGAAATTGTCCCATGTGTATTCCAGGGACGAAAAAACATTTTTTGTCTCACCAGTTTTCCTCTCGTTTACTATATACCATTGAGATGTTAGAGGAAACATGACTGTACACTTAAAATACCTGAACACGAGAGAACCGAACCTACGCTGAATATTTATTTTTTTGATGGGACATTACTAGTGTACTACGAGCACTATTACCTGGACCGAAAAATCTGAATAAAATTACCCTCTGCAAATATATAGTATTTTGGCTAGAACTTCCCTGGAAAGAATGCAGTTTTCCTGTTCAAAGAAGAAAGCTATAAAGAACCATAGCATTTTAATGCATTACACTCTGGAAATATTCGGTTGTGTACATTCTGCTCACACAGAGAACGGGGAGAGCTTTCAGCTTCCCGACTCTAGAGTTTTAGCATCTTCATTTTTGTCTGAAACATTAGAAAATGATCTTCCAGTCTGGAAAACTGAGAAAGAGGAACACGGAAAGTACGTATACCACGAACTACGAACTACTACTATACAATGAAATTAAGGGTTTTTGGTTTATGTCGTAAGTAAAATTGCTTTAAAGCTATTATGTCCGATCCGTACAATATTGTTCATAAGACATGGAATATGCAATAGAGTGAAAGAAGACTTAAATGACTTATGTCGTTATGGTATAGTCCTATAGTAGGACATATCTGACTACAATATATGTGATATGAAAAAGAGAAATGCGTTGGTCGTACATCAATGTATTAGCCATTATGGGCTGAATGTGAGGTCATACGGTAGTTTATAGGAGATCTGTAATCTGCACGACATTTGTCTAAAATTGCTGCGGCCTTGGCAGACGAGTTTTCAAAAGGGATTTAGTCTTGGCTCAATGATACTACGCTGAGTTATATTACAGAAGACTTTGGATTGGTTGAATGAGTTTCGCATTTCACATTCGCACACGTTTCTTCACTGCAATGCACACACAGGACACAGGACTCCAGACGATCCTTTTTCCTTCTGCTCCGTCTTTCCCTTTACAACCTAGATCACTTCTGTAAGTTTTCAATGGTGCATGTTCCGGTTTCTGGTCCAAGTTGAGAGACAGAAGAAGAGATACGTTCTGTTGTGTAGAGAAGTTAGTACGAGAAGTAGTAGGCTTTGTGCCCCAGCCAAAAAGGAAAAGAGGCGGAGAGTGCTAATGACTGGCGGTTTGTTCCCAATTTATGACAGTACAGCACAGAACTGCATAACATTACTATTCGGGCCAGTGGGAAAGTCCCTCTATGCAAATTGTGTGCCAAACGGGATGTGCAAATTTGGACCTTTTGTCGGTCGACTTTTGCTCCTATGCCTTTCGGCTTGTGTGATTTCATTACTGAGAAGGATTCACTTTTAATGCTTCTGCTTTTACCACTTCAAAAGCCCCTTTCTCATATGGAATCCTAAATTCTTAAAAAAGAGAACATGGTAAAAGCAACCGAAAAACGAGAAATGGTAAGGTTATTTTCTAAATGAGTCCCGTTCTGTTTGTTGAAAGTCCATTGACTTAATTTTATTAATTTTCAGCCTCTTGTTGGTAATTTAAAAATTGCAGATGAAAACGCCCTTTCTCCCTGTAATAGACGTACAAAATCCGTAGAGTGCCTCTAGGATGTATGGTAAGCGATAGTAGTCGTGGTTGGTGTATATGAGCTGAGATGATAGCTTGATGTGGCAGCTTAATGAATAATTTGGGAGTTCCTGCAGTCATTTTGCATAATTTCGTCTCTATGCAGATCCATCGTCAAACGAGCTGAAAATTTAATGGGTATGTCTATTGCTGTGCATTATCTCTTCGTTTAAACCAGTTTAAGAGTCGCAGTCGAAAGTCTGAATGTAGTCAGCACTAAGTGGTTACTGGTTACATTACAAAGGTTATAGGCAACAAAAGTAGGTTTTTGAAATTTTTATGAATTTCAACCCAAGAGAAGGATGTTTCGAAATCCTAGGATATGAGAGTAGGTGGGAAAATAACTTGGTTTTGATGTGGATGCGCAAAAGGAAGAAATTCGCATTAAGAATGTTGTCAAAAGTATCATAAAGCAGTGTGGTGCTACACATTTCTAAGATTTTCGTGGCCAGAAAATGAGTTACAGTTACAAAACGACTCTATAATACATTTTGCCAAGTTCCTTTGGATTTCCGATTTCACCCTTAAGCGGATTTCCACTATTCCCTGACATTTCACCTTGCTGATGACTTGATTTACGAGGGCTACCCTCGAAAACGATAAAAAACTACCCGCCCTCAGAGAAAATTGAAAGATGGTCTTTGAGGTCAGCGTGTCCTGGTGGTTCCAGGCTTCTCCCTGGATTTTTCCCTCCTTTTCCTTACTATAATAATTCCTTAATCTTCTTTGCACCGCCCCTTTCTTCTCGTAAATTGAACCCGCGGGGCTGGGCGATAATCATAAAGTTCCGATTTTTGGACCACTTGCAGCACATGAGTGAAGAGGGAAATGAAATTTGTAGGAGCGTTGTTGTAACTTGTAACTTGTACCCAGAAGAAAAATCAAGGAAGAAACTAAAACAGGAGAGACAGATGAGACACGGAAAAAAAAGCCAAAGGCTGTAAAAACTTAACCCAGCGATTCAGAAGGAGTCGTCACAAAACTGTTCAAAAGAACTTAAACCTTAAGTGTGACGTAATCCAAAAAGGGTAAGCCACAGTAACAACAATACATATTTTAGTTCACTTGCTTCTGGAACGACTTGCACTAGTGCATATGGCTTTCTTCCAGTGATCCCATGCGAAAGTGTACTTAATACTCTACTTTGTTCTGTAGAAAAAAGTAGTAGTACACAAAGATCTCGCTCTCTTGGTTGGAGACACAACGTGCAATTCTTTTTTTTTCTTAGCAGTATTTTTGGAGTGATGCTCATAAATTCAAAGGGAAAGGAATGAAGAGTCACTGCAAAGGACTGGAAAGCATTTTTAGAGCTTTTTTCCTTGTTGGTGTATATATGTTCCGTCTCGAGTCGACAAAGTCTTCGTCATCCGAGGACAATAAAGAGAAACACTCTTATGTAATAATAGATGCGACGAACACATCGTCTCATCCTCATTGCTATATACCGTTTAATACTTAATACATAACAAACTTATCTTGAGTTGTAGCCTTTGGCTATGACCTGTAAAAATATAACGTAGGTTTTCGAGACTACTGCTTAGCTAGGCTTTTCCTCCAAAGCCACACTTTCTCCATTTCTTACTGTTCCTAAAGGTCTGAGAGAATCTCAAGTAATCTTTGCTGTCTCGACCCCAAAAAAGTACAAGAATTGCTGTTATTCCTCAGAAGTCGGGTTTTGAGACTGACTGAACAACACATATGAAGCACTTTACGGCATTTCCCCGCTGGCCCACATTTTATACTTACATTGTGTATGTGTGTGTGTTTGTGTGTGTGGTGTATCTGTTTGTGTCCAAATATCTTGGGCAATGTTCCTCTGGAGGAGGAACAAGGAACAACTTGTGTGTTAGATGGATTCCTTCGTTTATCTTTGTGCTTTGCGCTTGGGTGAGATAGCAAAAAACTGAGGCTTGGAAAAAGCTCTTTGTCTGTTTCTCTTCTCATTGCACAGAAGAATGAATCCAAAAAGAGAAAAAGAGAAAAACTGGAAAATTTTCCGTGCCTCTCATCTCATCTCAAGTCTCAAGCAACCACACTTTTTTGGAACATGATGAGAAGAACTCAAAGTTGAAAAGCGAAAGACGACGTTGAAAAGCCGTGAAAGTCTTTCTGATGTATTTATTCCACCACAACGCACAACAATGGCTGGTCCTTCAAAATGAAATTTCTAAATTGAAGTTTCACACGCTTAAAAAATCTCCTTTTCGTCATCATCTCACTAGACAATGAACTTATATTTCAAAAAGAATTTTATTAATATAAAATTTTAATCTACACCTATTTTTGAAGTTCAAAAATATGACGCAATCTCGCAATGGAAACGTAGTCTTGGACCATGTAAAACGTAACATGTTACTGTAAAAAATGTAAGATTGTGTCAAGGCTTTTCTGGAATTTTTGAGCAGAAAATTGGATTTTTTATGATTTTTATCATCTAGATCGAAAAGAAACTGAAGTTGAAGCAAAAATCAGACTAGTAAATGTAAAGCACCATATCGCACCAAGTATGACTTTCACTGCTCGTTTTTATAAGATCTTCCCTATCCCTTATATAAAAATGAGCCTTTTATACCTTTTAGGTTTTTCAGATTGAAGGATTGAACCTTTGCGCACGATCTAAGGAAGGGCATTAAGGGCTTCTTCCACTTTCCACAATTCCTTGAAATGGGTAGACTTGTGAAATTTCCCTTTAACACGGTCAGCTGCACTTTTGCACTAGGATGAAATACTAGTGGAATCCATCCGAGTGGAAAGTACTGGAAAGAGCAAGGACGAAAAAAGAAGAGTGACTCGCAAAATTGTAGCTTTGAACTCTATCAAAGATATTTTTTGGAAACCGAGTATTTTTTTGCGACACGAGAAAGGGAAAAAAGTCTGTTGCTTTTTTTCAAGTGTGCTTTACTTTCAAGTATGAGCTTCTTTGAGCCTTAAACCGGACTTTAGAAAGCATTCAGACTGACAGACTTTTTTGGGGCCAGGCTTAAAGTTGAATCGTTCAAACGTCAAAGTTTTCACGTCATCCTTTTCACTCGTTTCAGTATTCTATATATGCTTAATCTTATGGTTGGATGATTCGTCTCAACATGCTTTTCCGTCTGGCTTTCTAACGTTACCCGTCTGTCTAACTTGTCTGTCTCGTAAACTTTGCAATGTTTCTGTCTGAGCGACTCAATGTTTTACATATTTTTTGTAGTATAGGTACGAGTATACCATAGTATTTTGTTTTTGTTTTCGTTCGTCTGTTCAAGCGCAATTTGTTTGAAGTTGTGTTGTGTTACTTTTTTAGACTGGTTGAAATAATATGAGCAGTCAGACGTCAGAAAGGTTGTCATTTGATGTCTATCATGTTAATGGTATTGTTTTGCAGGCCAGCACGTTCGTTCCGAAGCACTGACAACGACAGAGATCCCGAACAACACGACGAGTCTTGAAGATTTAGGTGACTGTCCCTTTGAGAACAACACAAGTTCGAATGTTACAGTTCCGATTGGAGACACGGCTTTTCTTCGATGCAAAGTTCGAAACTTGGGAGAACGAACGGTAAGATAACTTGTTTGAATTTTGGACATGTAAGTTAAACGAGGTTAAAACTTACTGTTGAGAATGTAAGTAAGCAGACGGAATAGAATTTTTTATATAACAAGTGCTTATAGTTCTTATAAACATGTACATAACCAGTAGTAGTTCATAGTTGGTTTCACAGAAAGGTTGTCAAACTGATGTTTGCATGCAGATCTCATGGATTCGACGAAGAGACATGCACATCATCACCGTGGGGAAGAACACGTACACGAACGATGAGCGTTTTCACATTCTGCACGTGGAAGGGACGGAGGAATGGACATTGCAAATCAAATTCGTTCAGAAGAGAGACAACGGCACATACGAATGCCAGGTCAGCATCATCTTCTTGTCTTTCTCATCTTCGTTCTGGGAATTTTTTTTCCTGGAAAGAAACCCAAGCACGAGAAGTTCTTGTCAGTTCTTGATTGCATTGGAACAAGGTCCGCCTATCTCTATTGGTGCTGCGTTGTTCATGTCCACCCACACAAAATGACATGGGCACGATGTGTGATGACGACGATTCGGCGATGACCATTCGACCTGTTTCCACGAGCTAAATTGGCCAGTACCACAATATATGTCCGGGCATTCTTTTCTGTATAAAGCATGAAAGTTGGGATTTCTCATATCTCATTTCTGCTGAAACTTCCTCTCTCCCTCCTTCACTTACTTTATTTGTACTGAAAACAAACTTGCACGTAATCGCAATAACTGTGACCGAAGAAATAATTCTTACACTCCAACAAGTTATACAGAGAAATATATGGCACTCAGCAACGGAACGAATGAAGAGAAAGGGCGCTAAGTAAAGGAATGAATGAGAATAAATCTCAGGATGATCGCTGCTGGCAAGTCTAATCTCATGATGGCCACGAGGCGGAACCGCCTGCACTCTCTCCCGCCTTGGAACAGTACAAACTAAGGGTTCAGCGAAAACTATGACTTGACTCCGCAAATGAATTTTAGGTGATTTATGGCAAATGTTGCCCCAGTGAGCTGTAGAGATTTTCATTTGGATGGTCCAAGACGCTGTTTGACGTGCACAAGAGCTTGCATTATGACTGCATCTTCCATAGAGCCCATTGCTTTCTCGGCTCCTTCACAAATCGTAAGTAAACCAGAACCCAACGCCAACCCAAAAGACTTGGGAATGGAATGACTTGAAAAGGAAGCAAGCACTGCAAAAAGGCAATGGCAATGTCTGAGGGTTCAAAGTCCCAACTCCCAGGCACCCGAATCAACTTTTCTCTTGAGGTTACCCTGGTTTACCCAACCCGCTCGGAAAAATTCTGAACATACACCGAGCAACGTCTTTCCCTCTTTCCATCCCGACTTTTTTATACTGTGCCAAAATGTGAAATTGCGAAAAAGCTCAATCGACTTGTGAGCTGAGGCATGCAACTTGATAGCTCACTCAGGGCACTCCATCCATACTCAAGTAGCTCAACTCAACTCATTTTCAACTTTGCAACCAAAATGCTTTTTTGCCTCTTCCCATTCTCATTGGATGGCAATTTATCCATTTTTATTATGCAAAGTATGAAAAAGTGCTTTTGTTGAATAATAGCATTTTCAAAAAAGCTACTAACTACATAAATAGTTTCACTTGATCTTTCTTCATCATGTTGTGTCGAATGTCGAATTCCCACAACCACAATTGCATCCTTTGTCAAAAAAAATGACATGGATCATTGAGTTCAATCAAAAGTTTCACTCTGGAATAACCATTTTCAATTATTCAATTAGGCAGGTTAAAAAATCAATAATGGCGGACGGCAGACTACAACGGAACCCAAGGTAATAACTTGACGCAAATTGAAGAAAATGCATAATGTATACAAGTGCGGATGACGTGCGTGGTTTGCGAACAGATGTGGCCGTCGTTGCGAAACCGCACGTTAGAAGTCTTTGGAGGCACACATGGATCATATATTATCCTGGAAGAGCTCTATCAAAATCACAGCTTTGGAAGGCAAAAGAGACGTTTTCAAGTCGTGATTAGACAGACGATCAAAAAGTTGAGAATCGATTTAAAAGGAGTCATTTTCCTTCATACGAGCCCATAAAGCAAACCATTTATCAACTAAGGAAAGAAGCTCACATCGTCGGGAAGTCAAACAGTCGTTGGTTGCTTCACATTCCCACAGCTTGTGGTCATAAAACCCTTTTCGAACCAGATTGCTGCCGCAGCCGTCATCCATTTAATTCATTTTTTTACCTATGCAGACGTACTCAGAAACCTCATGAAAGACGAAACTTGACTTGTTGTGACTACGACTAGCCCTATATCAAACAAGAACTTTCTCATTTAATACATCCCTGAATAAACTGTAATATGAAAAGACAGTATTTTGCCATTCCTTTAAGTTCCTTATAGTACTTTTCTTCTTTCACTTTGAATATTTTTTGAAGAAGCTCGAATAAGGAGGACTTTCTTTGAAAAAATATTCCGCACATGAATAATTCACACATAAAATTAATGAGTCCTAAAACCGTTCATTTTTATCTTTCGCGCACGACTTTCTCCGAGAAAGAAAGGTTTATGACAATATGACGACAACGTTGCGTTGATGGCTCTCCTGGTTGAAATTGTAGATAAATATGAGAATCTTCAGGAAAGAAATTAGAATTTTTAGTGCTGCTCTGATGGAGATTAATTACGGCACAAGAGCATTAAAAATTGTAACTACTTACTAACTGCTCCTAACTTCTATCCTTTGAATTTTATATCGTAGTCGTAACGAAAATTGTGTCACAACAGTGCGTGTATGAAAGCCGTGATATTTTTTAGCACAGATTTTAGCAACATTTTTTACAAGTGTTTTAAAGGAATGGTTACATTTTAAAAAAACTACAATTTTTTGTACAATTTAGGTGGCTACAGGAAAAGGCTTAGTTTCCTCGCTTGTGGATCTGTTCGTGGCAACACCAGAAGTCTTCATTCTTGGTATTATACAAACGCACATTGTACCAATTTTTACTGCTGCTACATTTTACGTTCAGTCCAAAGACCTTTTTTGTTTTATGGGAGTAGTGTGGTTGTAGTAAAAGTAATAGTAAGTAGCTGGAAAGTATTTTCTTTCTCGTTTTCCTGTCTTTAAGTTGAATTGGATTTGCTTGTGTATCTCAAGAAGGATTTTGCATTTGAAGGTTGAGTTGTAAGCTTTTTTTTGGCTGGGTCTGATTTATATCATGACAAATGACCTAGTCTCTCGGCACATGGTTTGAAAGGCAAATTGATGTACGCAGGGAATGGGGAATACCACATTCAGAAAGGAAGCACGATCAACCTCGTCTGCATTGTGGAGAAGGTAACGTAATGTAACAATTCTATAATACTACTTTCACTTCCTTATTTTCTGCTCCTTTTCCTTTTACAACTCACAGTCAGTTTGGGAGAAAATAGTCGCCTCGTTGTCGATTAGTCTAAAGCAAATCACCCGCCAAACCGATCCTTTTCCCCGTCTTTTCCCATCCTGAATCCAGAGACTCTTGTGTGAGATAGTAAAAAAAACTGGCTGGTGCACTTGAGAGGCTGGCCCAGATTAACTTAATTATCCTGATTTATTGAGAGCATTAAAGCCTAGCTTGCACTGAACGAAAATGGAATGGACTTGCACGTTATTACACGAGCACTCGTGCTCAAAGATGTCCATTGCACACGAAACCCTTTAAGAAAGACATAAGAAAGCAAAACCAAAGAAAAAATACAAAAGATTTTTGCTCCCACGCACAAAACATGCTTTTTTGCCAATGAAGTTGCAAGCAAGTAACAAAAAAGCTTGTAAAAGGTTGTGTATACGTAGTAGTAAAGCTCCGAGAAAACTGGTCCAAGTGACCATTTGGCTAGCAGCTACAGGCTAGCCGTAGCGGATCTTAATGTGATGATGTCGACGTGAATGTCGATGTCAATGGTGAGTTTGTGTGTGTTATGTGTCTGTGTACTTATGTGGTTGTGGAATGGTTTTCCTCAGAGTCCAAAGCCACCCGAGTACATCTTCTGGTTCCACAACGAGCGGATGATTAACTACGGGAGTACACGGGAAGTGACCGTGCAGACGGAAACGGGGAGCAAGACTCATTCCAGACTGATTGTCAACGATGCTCAAGTCTCCGACTCGGGCAATTACACTTGCCAGACAGCCAATGCTGAACCAGCCTCAACTCTCGTCTACATCTCTCAAGGCATGCGAACTCTATTTTTTTTCTCCTTTCTCATAGTCTTTTTGCAATCTCCTTTCAATTACCCTTTCTTATCACGCTTCCGGACCCAAAGAATTAATTGGGCTCATGTGTGCATTTTATCCTGTGACTTTTTTTTATACTTGTTCACTTTTACTCGCTTCAAGCTTCACTGCTCCTTGCCAACTTTACTTCCATAGCCTCAGCAAAATGAGCCTGTTAAGCTCACCCGTGGTCATTACATTACTTTCATATCACCATTTCCTCCTCTGCCTTTCTCTCCTTTCACTATTCATTTGTCCAGTTTCATTTTCTACAGTTTTCCCTTCAGGTTTCTTTTGATGTTCTTTTTTTAATTTTACTGTTTCTCTCTCCCTCGCCTTATCCTAGAGTCCGACAAACTGGCGCCGTTTGTCGGATCAGCAGAATGACTTTCGCTTCATAACTTTGTAACTTTACTGCGTGCAGTAAAACCTGACAGGGATGATAAATGACGTCTGGATTGATTCTACCTGTTGATAATTTTTTGTTTCATTTCAGGTGATCAAATTGCTGCCATTCAAGGTAAAGCAGAGTCGTCACAAACATGCGGACATACTACATTCCATACGTTATTCATCCTTAGTACACAAATAGGTTTGGTCGTCCTAAGCGAAATCATTGCAAGACAACCTTGACCTGTTCAAATTTAAAATCAAAGTTATGAAGGATTCGAACTTGAAAATATCACAAAAAATTAACAATAAATTAATCAAATTAAGCCTTTTGTACTACTATACACAATAATACATTGTCCTCTCGTCCTGTGTAACTTTGACATGCTATATAGCTCTTTTAACCTTTGACGACCCAATTTAATTGATAAAACACTTCCTTCGCTCAAATGATACACTAAGTTGTCTCGTATCTTTAAAATGTTTTAAAAATTCAAACTGTCTCGTAATCGTATTTCTTATTTCTTCATTTTTATATTTAATGCGTTCAGATTCAGCCTCACTCATATATATCTCAGCTTGTACTAACATGGATCATTACCATTACATTATTGTACTAAGAATAGAAAACCCTAAAACGTTACAGCGGTTGCAAGCTTACAACGAATCCGTGTATCTGAAAGTGTCGAGATTGTTAAAAAGTTAAGACGTTAAACAAATTTCAAACCGAAGGATATATTATCATTTTTATCATAAATATTATTGTTCAGAGATGAAGAATGAAGATCATGTGTTTGTTAAATTGAAAAAATTGTGTTATTACGTGTACTACTTATTCCATGTAATCTTGAATACTGTACTGTACAATAAAGAAGGATTTTGCAATCATCTGCAGTTCTACTGCTGAATGGATACATTTTTTTATCTTCTTCACAAGCCATGACCGTTAAAAGAGCCTTATGTAGTACTCCTGCAGCCAAAGTCTTTCGGACAAAGCAAAGGCATGAGCCACGAGAATGAAAGATCAAACGAAAGACGAGAAAATTCAAAAACTGGAAAAGGGATAAATTGAAATTTCTCCTTTATATCGTCCCAGTTGCTGCCGGGTAGTAACGTCACCGGTGCATACTTTTGGTGAAAGACCTGAAAAGTAGTATTTTTTTCAGATGCATAATACAGGAAACGAGAATATGAGAGAGAGCATAGAAGACTAACCTGAGAACACAGGATGGGCACAGGAGTACAGCACACAGGCTCGGCGTTTCGCTCTGGAAGAGTGAACAAAGGCGTATTTTTCAGTGCCAAGGGACTACAATAGTGCAATGGGGGAGCCAAAGGGATTTGGCACACGCAGATTTGGGCACGAGAGGCGAGAACGTTGAAGTAAAGATTTTACTTGATTTTTTTCTCGTGGAACTCTCGGTGCCTGGCATGACATTACTGCCTGAAATGCGTTGGGTGTGAGTCTCTGAGTTGCAGAAGATAGAAAATTGGACAAGAAGGGAAAGGAGAGAAAACGAGACCCAAACGACACGGTTCGTAAGCCAAAGTCTGACCCATTTCCCATGTCATGATTTTCGTGTCGTGGAAGGAGGTTGAGTAAAAAAGGAGCACGAAAACCACGGAGGAAACACAAAAAAAAAACGAAAATGCTTCAAAAAGTAACGAAATCTTTGTGCAGATTAAAGACGCATCTTTATTCATAGCATGAACGCTGATTGCACTGGCGCGTCAAGATTCCTGAGTGATAACTTTTTGAAAGACTCATTTCTCACGCAGGTACAAAAAAAACCATTTCCAAGGGAAAGCATGAAAGCATTCAAAGGGGAGGTTTTATCAAAAATGAATTTTCATACTATACTAAACTAATATGCAAGCGGTTGGTTTGGCTTGGTTTTCACTAGTCAAAGTCATACTGTGTCAATATTTGCATGAATGTAGGAGGTAGGAACAACCTTTGTATTTGATTTCATTTAAAGAATTGCAAACAAGTATATAATAAAATTCAAAGGTGTGAGAGCATGAAGTTGTAATGCGTCAAATGAGTCAAACTGTCACCCCAGGACTCATTACTACGCATGGATGATTGCCGCATTTTACCATTTTAGTCCAGAGAGTGTGTCTTTGCGTATCTCGCATGCAAAAACTGGAAGAGAGTAACTGAACAGAATGCCACAGTAGTCAGTAGGAGGCGAAGAGAATGGAGAAAATCCGAATGAATATAAGCAGGAGAGCAGGGAAAGAGGACACAAGAGTAGGAGCACACAGCACCACATAATTCGCCTGTAGTACATTTGACAAACACGATACTTGAATGAGAATTCGCATGTAAGTGTACGTATTGAGGAAATAGAGAAACATGGAAAAGGGCTATTGCTGGCGACGTGCCCAGTGCCACGACGACTCGTTTCGTCCCTGGTGTCCTCCGGACTCCAGTTTCCCTTGTCGCAATGCATGCATCGACTCATGACTGTCGTCCCGCGTCCTCTTGGCTATGGTCTCTACGGTTCTCTTTTCTATCCGGGCGAAAATTCGGATCACTTGGATTTATTGCAGGGTGACTACCCGCTCTTCCCTTGTAGTTTTTAAAAGTATAGAATGGACTGCTAGGACAGGAAACGGGATGGCTGGCAAGCAAACCGCAATGCCCACAAAACTCTCGTCTCTCTCATCTAATCCCTAAAGGAAGAATGCTACCAATTTGCAAGTGAAAAATTTCACAGCTCTTCCCCGCACTTCCCTGTTCTTTTAACCAACATGTTACTCTCACGTCGCATTTTGCATGTTGTCATTCCTCTTTCCTACATGAAATATGGAGTGCATACTGCATCCCAATGGTATACTGGCTCTTCCATCGTTTTATCCAATTTACATTCATATTCTTGCAAATTGTAATCTGCACGATTTATTAACGCTATGTTCATTCCATATGAAATTTAATACATAATGAATAATGAATGTACTGTTAACTGTTAGCTGCTCAACATCTGAGCATAAATGCTCAAAATCAACGTTTCCATTTTCCTTTTTGCTGATTTAGACTGTATAATTCACTGACCTAAAATAATACTCATTACACTTACTGAAATTCAACAAATCACATTTCAATGGATTGTCGCAAAATGTGTACGAATACAAAATGACGTCCTCAAAAGGAAATTTTGAAGATAGCTGAATAAATTGATTCCGCAGTTTGTTGTATATAGTACTAAATCGAGTGTGAATTCGAACAAGGGCAAAACAATTAATAAGTTAAAAAGTTACGACATCCTTTGCAGTTTGAAAGTTATTTTGAAACCGGAGTGTAAAATGTGGGCTAAAATGAAATTCTTGGGACATTTGAACCATGTCACGAAAACCGCTGTGTCCTTGTCTCTCCATTTAATTAATTAGTCTCTCAGGTAAGTGACGTCGTCTTTTGTGAGCTTCGTAGAATCAGATGTAATCTTTACTTTTGTGATGATCATGAAGAACATGACGAAAGTTTTAATTGATTCGTGACTCTACAACGTCTCCTCCTTCATCTTCCGACCAACTTTACACTTTACACTACTTTGTCTCATGCAGATTTCATTTGAACACTCACTCCTCTTTCACTCGACTTTATACTTTCCTTTCCTGTTTCAAAAAGTGTTTCTACTAGCACAACCGACCCATCCGCTTTTCCTGAAAGAGATGAGTCCAAGTACACAGAAGGGTTTGGGGACACGGTTCGTTAGTCACCTTTTGCCCTTGTGCATTTGCACTGTGGTTCCTGCTTCCTCAACTCCCTCTTGCCTGATAAACTTGTTCTTGTAAAAGCTCAACTTTTCCTGTCCGCTTCAGTGATAAGCGACAAGCAGCTTTCTTTTCATTTTATGCTTCGTTGTGCATCTGCCCAAATCCAATGTTCCTTTACTCCTCAGTCGCTACGTGCACTCTGCACTATGTAGTAACGCTCCTTCAAAAAATCTCTTGAAAGCAAAAGAGAAAAAACCTAAAAAGCTTTCAAAATCGGTTAAGTGCTAACCTGCTAACTAGCAAAAAATCTCAAACTTCCTTTCGCATCTTTTACGTTACATGTTGGTTGCAGCTTTCTCATTGCATTGGTGGGAATCAAAGTTCAATCTTTTAACAGAAATCCTGCTCTTTGTGCATTAGTACCAGGTACTAAAGCTTATTGACATTATCTTTTACCCGTACATGTAACCGTACCTATTTTGATTGAAATTGCCAAATCTAAGTAAAAAAGTGAAAAAATTCTGAACTTTGTTTCTCTACACGTTCCACTTTTTTGAGATGACACTAAAGGATGAAGTGTCAAACAGTTGCAATGACAGAAAGTTCATTGAATACTGTGGACAGCTACGGTCCACATAACTCGTCAAGCATAAACACGAAATGAAGAGATTTATCTCTTTTCCATCCCTTCAATGGTTATACGGTATACTTATAATTTTTCAAGAGTGTAGCAACTACCAACATCTTAACACTAACACTATTATGCATCAAGTCTGGCTTTCTTCGAGATCTCTCAGAAGATCTCCCAAAACATTCTTTCCCACTTTTTCGACTGAAGCACTAATTCCACTGGAATTATTAATAATTCTCTTTCTTCTTGGCTCTTTCATAAAAGAAAGACTTGCCACATTCACCTTCGTTCTTCCAATGCCCATTAAATGTTAAACAGTCCGTGACCTAAATATCCATCTGGCGAAGACTTTCGTCCTTTGTACAGCTAAAGTAATACGCATTAATGTACGAGAACTTCATTGGAACCTGTTTCCTGTTTTACCAAGAGTACCTAAAAATATATCAACGTTCGTAATTTAGTAAAAGTCATTGAGATATTTTAAAAATGGAACTGAAATAATAAGCATTAATATGTTCGAGTTAAGTTTATTTTTTAAATTGAATTCATCTTGATTTCAATTTGCTGTTCTTCAGATTCGGACAAGATTATAAAATCCTGTCGTTGTTTCATGCAGGAAACGAAAGTATATGTTTTAAAGCGTGCAATTTGCTTTGTTTTGTTTCCCATGAGGATTCTGCACTGTGCTTTGTAGACCGTAGGAAATATATGGTGCGCCTTGTTTTCAAGAGAGAACACGAGGACTCGACTAGAAAGAAAGGAGAAAGTGGAATTTTAAGCCGAAAGTGAAAGGCAGGTAGGGAAATGTAAGAAATAAATCGCAGACGACAGATGGAGAGCTCTCGATTTCACTTTCTCGGCTCCATCAAAAGAGTTAACTCTGAGGTTTTTTTGGAGACTAGAAAGGTTCCGGCCCATATTTATTTGCTTCTAGTAAATTGAATTGAGTTTCGAAAAGAGAGGAAGAAGGCAAGGAAGGAAGAATTGCCAAATGCTCAGTCACAACTGGAAGGTGAGCCGCTGGTTTCCAGTTCTTCAACTGGTGTGCGTGTGTGTGTGCACGGAGCCACAATCCTTAAGACTACTTTTCCAGTTTGCAATGTTGCTATTTGAGACGATGTCTTCATATTGCAAAAAGAGACGCTTCTCTCCGTACTTTTCCATCAGAAAAATTTAGTGTTTCTCGTATTCTTATGTTGTATGGCAGTAGTGCAGTCGTATCTTATTTCATGACAAATGGGATGAGTCAAAATGTTGTGATTTAAGCATTACAATCAAATCTCCTTGGCCAAATGTTTTTTTAGAGTGCGCTTTTCATTTCAATGTTCAACTGGCATGCGTTTTTCTGTTTTTGCCCTAAAAGTCGTTGTTGTCGGAGTTGTGTTTGTCGACGAAGTCTTCGTCGGTCCATCCTACATCTCAGTTTCTTCTCATCTCATCGCGATATTTGTTATTTGTTCACATTTTTTACAATATTTTGCGAGTCCCTTCCTTTCTTTTCTTTTTGCGTCGTACAAGTCATTTTCTTTTTTTAGTCTTCTTGTTTTTCAATTTCTTTTTGTACACTGTCACTCATCAGACCAGAGGATAAGAAGTCGTAAATTCATAACGAAGGAAGACAAGTGACTTGAGACGGAACGAGAGAAACAAGCCTCTAAACTTCTTTTGTGTCCCATTCACCCGGAAAAACTCGGAAACTCTTTCTCCAACAATGACGAGACTCACAAGTACAAAAGCGCTTCAATTCTGGAGGAAAACGCGGAACAATCCTCTACAAAAATGATGCTTGGGGAGTGTTAGGACCGCACTTTTCTTTGACATTCTTGCTTAGCTCACATTTATTTAATTTCCCGACATTTGTGACCCACGGAGTTTGATGAATTTCGCTCACGGTCAAATCGCCAAAGTTCATTGGCGTTCTGTGATATAAGTTGGTCTCTTCGTATATAGTAGTACTGATAGTAAAAACTACTCTTTGTGATTGTATACACATGACGTCAGAGCACTTACACAATGTCGTAACTTAGAATGTTCTGCTAATACTTTTATCTTTAAGTACTAACATAAGAGAACCAGTCATCCAGCTTGGAAACATTTTGGTTCCATTTCTGGATTAGGAAGAATAGTGGAAAAGGACACGACTCGGAAGGGTGGAATAGAATGTCAGGGTGCCCCAAAATTCCAAGAGGTTAGTGAAAGTGAAAACACTATAACCGTGAAGTGGAGACATGGTCCGTCATAAATTCATTTGTGCTGACTTATGCACAGAGCCCGTACTATATAAAAGCTGAGGCTTATCCTTGGAAGCAAAGTGCAGGTCGGGTCGATAGTGAATAAATGTCTAGGACAGATCTTTGGTAGACAACTCTACTTTGATCAAAGTAATCCATCAAAGCCAAAAAAAGAAGATGCGGGATGAGTGTGTCTCTTAAGACGCAAGTAAGTCATCCTCCTCAAAAACCTTTCCCTTGAAAATCGCGCATTCACCACGCAAAGTATGGAAAAAGCTTCCTTTCGTTTCCTCTTGTCTTGCAAAATCATAAAGTCTCTTTTTACGAGGACGACTTACAGACTTTCTCATGGATTAATCTTTTCTTTTGAAAATTTAATTCGACCAGACGAAACTCTCACTTGTCAGACACAGTCCCCCTAGTAGGTCAGCTGGAGAAAACAGTGTTTGCCGTTTGCAAAGAACTCAATTGGCACAAAACCTCGTTTTTTTAAAAACAAAACCTTTACGCAATTGCACACTTCAGATTCAGTATTTTATGATTGAATCTTGCATATTATTGTAGCTCAAAGGTTCCCTTAGATTAGAAGTTGATCCACATTCCTTTGTACTTGTACAAACAGTAGAATAATTAAACCTTCCGGCTCAAAGTCCGGAAATTATATTTGTGTTCGTTTTTTCTTTCGACAATTTTTTCAAAAACGGATAATGCAAGATTTTTGCCGAAGGTCATAATTTCGCCTACTTTTCAGCGCGGTAATAAGTATATTATGGATACAACATGTACAATATTAGATACTCTAAAGCTCGACTCAAGCGTACTTTGTTTGAAAACTCGTTCCGCATAACGTTTTTTGCCATAAAGATTTATAATTTTTATATCAAATATTAAAAAATATGTTGTCTCTCATTCATCTTTAGAATTTATTAGGAGCCATATGTAATAAGTCTATTCGTCTATTGATGCATGATTTGTGTTGTATTGTCGTAGGAGCACAGGTTGATGCGTTTTAAAAGGATTCTTGTTGCAGATTTAATAGGGCATC
>JABASF010000830.1:0-31140 GCA_019776145.1 Harlomillsia oculata
AACGAAAATCCAAAGAAAGTCCCTTTCCTCCCTGGCTTCTTCCAGTTTCCTCCACCTAACCTGTTTAAACAAGACTCACTTGTCCCGTGCATATTTCAAATTGTTGATGAAAAACATTCGCTTTCAATTTTTACATTTTGATTTTTGATGTATTCCGATGTTCCGACATTTTCGAATCGACATTATCACGTCTGTTCATCTGCTTCAAGTTATAATCATAATCATACTCGTACTTCACTCTTCACTGCAATCAGCAGCGATTACGAAACGCTTTATTGTGTTATAGTAATCTCAACCAATGTCAATTCAACCTGTCAAAAAAACGATGATAGGTCAAGCAATAACGAATGATACTGATGAGTTAACTCATTTCTGGTCTATGTAACCTTGCACCTGAAAGATAAGGATTTAAAGTGATATCGCCACCACTTGGTTTAATCACTTCAGTTTACATTTATAATTTGTAACTTTAAACTTACAGTTCATCAGTGCGTTCATCTTTGAAAATGGAGAACATTGGGGCATTTGTTTTGAAAGCTCTGAGTTGGAAATTGGAACTTATTGAATTTGTCGTATACAAAGCTACCGGTGGTTTAATTACCGTTCGGTTGGGTGACCATGGACATCATTCCCGGGAAAGAATTATTTTGGTCGGTGGGACTGCATTGACCACAATTTTAATGTACCGAATGTACCAAAGCATTCCGCCGGATGGTAACATAATCAGCGGTTTAATTGAGTTTCAAATTAAAGTAAGTTTAAGTAATCGGAAGTTTGAATCGGCGTTATGTAAACAGGAATGTACGAGGGATTGAAACGACGATTTTTCAAAGTAATCCGATCGTTGCCTGGAATTCGAGAAAAAATTGAAGAAGAGATGGGGAAAGCTGAAAGATCGCTTGAAAACGAAATGGCAAGTTTGTACGGGAAGAATGGCACGAATGAATTCATCGTAGAGCTTCCTGAACTGGGTATGGGGAACGCTGATATTTTGAAACTGATGAAGGAGTATCTTGAACTTGGTAAAACGCTTATTAAAAACGAATTTCATGACTACGTTGCATAAATAATATATAGAGTGCAGTGGTGCCAAACTCGTAATTTTTCGAAAATTTGAATATTAAATTCGTAATAGGAAACAAGTCACCGGAAGAGCATCGTTTGTCCGGAGCACATTACTACGGTACAGAAGATCTGACCAACTTGTGCACACAAGTCTACCAAGAAACGGCATGGTCGAATACTCTTCACTATGAGATTTATCCTGGGATATGCAAAATGGAGGCTGAAATCGTTCGGATGGTACTCCACCGATTTCATGGTGACAATGACGCTTGCGGCAGTGTCACGTCCGGTGGGACAGAATCTATTTTGTTGGCAGTGAAAGCTTGTCGTGACTATGCGAGGAAATTCAAAGGGATTGACCATCCTGAAATTCTCGTTCCAAGAACTGCTCATGCAGCGTTCGACAAGGCAGCTCAGGTCATGGGAATTGTCATCAAACATGCTCCAGTCAATCCAAAAACTTGTCAAGTTGATGTCAAACGCATGGCTAAAATGATTACGGGGAATACGTGCATGGTATGCCATTGAATTTACCAGTTGATTGCCTTCCACGCTATTCTTTTGAGTATAACAATGAAATGGCGATGATATTATGATATGATCCTATTATATTTTACAATGATGTCTTTTATTATTATAAAATCAGCTCGTTGGGTCTGCTCCAGCTTACCCGCACGGCTGCATGGATGACATTGAGCAGATTGGCAAATTGGGAGAGAAGTACAACATTCCCGTGCATGTTGATGCTTGTTTGGGTGGCTTTGTCATCATTTTCATGGAAGATGCCGGATATGAGTTGCCTCCTTTTGATTTCCGCGTCCCGGGGGTTACCAGCATTTCTGCAGATACTCACAAAGTAGACACACAATTTTGTTTCATTTTTCAATCTTTTCAATCTGTTCCACCATTTTTTTGCTAAAACAGCAGACAAATGACAATGCCAGCTTAAACTGTAGTAAATGATAAAATCGTTTGACCTTGTTTTATTTCCAGTATGGATTTGCCCCCAAAGGATCTTCAGTTCTGATGTTCCGTAGCAAGAAACTCAAAGAATGTCAATATTCCATGGAAAGCAACTGGCCCGGAGGACTTTATGCATCCGCCACGCTGGCTGGTTCAAAACCCGGTTGTAAGTGAAAATTCTAAAACTCATCTCTTATTTATTGATTGTGGACGCTTCGCTCAAGTTTTATTCTGATCTCAATTAAGCAATTATCGCTGGTTGTTGGGCCACATTACTGCATTTTGGCAGTTCAGGGTATGTGCAAGCTGCTGGGAGGATTGTCAATGCCACTCGGTTCATTTACGAACAGTAAGAAATCATTAATATGAAATAAAGTAGTTATCTGTTAGCTGTTCATGAAAGTTTTTAAAGTCTTAAAGTTGATAAATTGAATACACAGCACAAGGAAGATTAAGGGAATTTATGTGATGGGGGAACCGGGTATTAGTGTTGTGTCATGGGGCTCTGATGTCTTTGATATTTACATTCTGTATGATGCTATGAAGAAAAAAGGATGGACTTTGAATGCTTTGCAATTTCCACCTGGGTAAAACTGTAGAAAAACATTGCTTTCAAGTTCATTTTTATGAAACCTTTCAAATTCAAGTTCAAGTCCACCCTGATCCAAAGTACATCTAATTCATTATGGATGATACCGTAACCCGTAACTTTAACTTTAATTAGGATTCATATCGGCGTATCCTACCCACAAACAATGGATTCCATTCCCGAAACGTTTGTGAAAGATATGGAAGACTCTGTGAAGGAAATTATGGAAAACCCTAATAAAGTTCCTCCTGATTCTGGCGCAGTGAGTTTTAATGGTTTTTATTCGAATTTAGATAATTCGAAAATGAACTAGTAATTAAAATTGTGTTTTTCTTTGAGACTGTTAACATGTTATGGACTAAATACTTTGATTTTGTCTTGAATAGGCTGCAATTTATGGAACATCTCAGAAGATCCCATTTCGTGAACTAGTGGATGAAACTGCGGCTTTCTTCTTGCATACTTTGTACAAAACCAACTTTTGAAAATCTATTGTGGTACATTAGAAGAGTATTGGCATTTTTTTCTTGGAGGTTTAGAAAACGGATATTTGCGACGATTTGCCATTTCTTCTACATTTCGTTTCACACTTTAAAAGTTTCGCTTTTCATTATTATGATCCTATAAAATGAAATGATGAATACCAAAGAAATTGAACTCTCTAGACAAAAAGAATAAAAGGACAGGGAAAAACTGCCTCATTTTCTCAAAGAAGTCTCAAATTTTTGTTGGACTCGTACCAAATTCAGCGGAAGAATCCCAATTAGGGAAAGAAAAGCTGCAATTATTTCTGTCTCATTGCTTCCAGACAAATATCAAAGTTTGTCTAGTACAGAATACTTATACGACTTATACCACAGTCGTCATCCAAAAAGATCAACTTTTTCTTTTTAAACGACTTTGGTTTAGAATTTTTTGGGGCACTTGGGTCGAGTTTACTTCTTTGATTTTTGTGGATTTTGAATATGCGGCACAAAATCGAAAAAGGATCCAATCCAATGTGATCCTAATCCAACGGCCTTATTATTCTCCTTTTCTAGAATTACAACAGCAGTAACTATGTCTGGAAAATCCGATCGAAAATGTGATCCATTTTTGCAAAAAGTACATTTTTAAATAATGATCACAATCCGAGACTTTGTAGCACAATGAAAAATGTAAATTCAATCTCATCTCTTCCGTTTTGTGTAGTATGCTTTTGTGTGCTTGCATACAAGAATATAATTCGCTTTTGGACCACTGAGTAATGAAATCACAAGTCCAATTTTCTTGTAATTTCTTTTGGTGGTAGACGTCATATTCTAGTTCACAACAGGAAATGTGCGTGACAACATTTTCTATATTATGTCATGTTCTACTATAAAATAGTAGCGGGTAGGGAGGGGAAAAAGCATAAAAAATCGTACAAGTCGAGTGGTACACAACAGTGAAGAAAGCGCAAAAAAAGTGTACTACCTAAGATATTACGAGCAAATCCCAGCGAAATTTCCTCAATGTTTCTTTCGCACGAAGTCCCATTGGGGTGGAAAGAAAAAGTGATTAAGACATTTATGTGCATTTCGCATTTAACGCATGCAAAAAAACACAACATGCGTTGTTGCACACATTTTGTATCAAAGTGCAGTTTTGGTTTCACAGAAACACAAGCGTACATTTTTTGCATAAAAGTAAAAGTAAGTTTGAGTCAGCGATACGCAATGAGTTGTGATTGCGAGATTGAAAAAGTCATTTAGCATAGCACCCAGCATGACACATGTTTCGTTTCATGCTGAATAAAACAAGGGACAAAAGTCAAAGTCGAGTGGACTTATCAGTCAATCAGCTTTCGGATGCTTGACTTACTCAGATTCGCAGGAGCAAATGAGAAAGGAAATAAGCGTCTCGTGTCATTTTCCTCCTGCTTCTGTTTCCCTTATCGGTCGTTTCCATCCTTTAATTCAAGTCGACAAGCTTACTTAATCCAATAAGCTCTTTTACTCCACGTTTCCACCGCTTTCCTTCAAGTCCACTTCCAAAACTGGAACTTACTTAATAGCTAAAGGCTTGAACAACATTTCTGCAAGAATACGACGGTTCGCAAGCCAGAATCACATTTAGCACTGCCTGTATTGCGCTATCCTCCATGTACAAATTCAAAAACATGTCTCATAAGAACTCAAAATAATGTCCACAACGAAGAAGGGCAGCATCTTCTTTTTGTAGTGCACATTCTTTTGACACCGTTCACATTCAGGACCAAGCTGGATAGATTATCACCTGGAAACTTGCCATTTACTAGTTCGATTGCTTTTCTTGGCCTACTTGCAAATATTTTTAAGTTCGATTTCCAACCGCAAGTTTCTTAGAATTTATGTAATGTTTTTTTCCGCTCTGTCTATTTATGGAATTACTATACGACTATAATCGAATTTTTCGTATTGATTTCGTGTTTAGTTCTGATTCGAAACGTACCTATCTTAAGTAACTGAAGTTTTAAGATTAAGGATTAAGGACCCATGAATTAAATAGCGTACTTTTGTCTTCGACCACCTAACGCGCAGTGTAATCCATCATAAACGTACGCCGTTTCAAAACTCATTTGCACGAATAGCGAATGAGAAAGTTAAACGGACACTTTAGACTCTGGATTCGGTGTGGTTGTCTGTCCATTGCACATTGCGAAGGGTCAACCGTCAACTCTCAAGTGAATGCAGGGAATTGACGTTGATAAATGATACGTGTCCACCAATTTCGTACCTTTATCCTCTCAAGTGCCATAATGGAAGAGAAGGATGATCGCCTGAAATTTAGCCAATGCAATAGCAATAACACAAAGGCATGCGATGCAAAAATATATTTTCTGCTCGTAAACATTTCTGCAGTTTACGTGCTCAAAATTCAACTTTGTTTTGAATATACGAAGATTCTAAAACATTGAATAACTTGATTTCGTTTGGTGTTAATATTGCACAAATATCGCGTTTTACGTGTCCATTGTCTCGTAAAAAAGTGACAGATTGAATCTCACAAAAGTCATAGAGTATAACAAAGCATATCGTAAGCCGTTGAGACACATTCGGAGAAATAGAAAACGGTCGTAACGTTTTCACTGCTGTTAGTTGGCAAATATGTTTTGCAAAAGAATCCATATGAACAAACAAAATATGCGCAAAAAATATGCCAGTTTTCATACGTATAAATGTTTATAATCCATATTCGGAGGAAGAAGAGGCCATAACAAACAAAAAAGAAAAAGTTGGAATAGGATAATACGATAATATGACTTTGCCAGAAAGAAGAAGGGACCATAGGAGGAATCCGGGAAGAAAGTAAACGGAGAAATGAGTAACGGCGGGAACAGCAATCCATCGTCGGAAGAGTTGAAAGCGCCTTGCATACATCAACACCCTTTGGCGTGGAAAAAGGGCAGATAGAGCAGAACGGAGAGGGCACACAATGTTTCCCGTTTAAACTCCGTAGTTTTTACAACTTGCCAAAACTTGAGCGAGTTTTTGTTTATGGCTTTTGAACAAAATAATTTCTGAGATCTTCTTCTGCTTCTGCTGAGCTTCTTTTCTCTTTCCCCTATTGTCTTAGAGAGAGAAAGTATGGCATCCTATAACATGAGGACTAGCCCTGGCACTCGCACTATCAATTTCCACCCGGGTGCCTTGTGTTTTCCATCCCGGTAAGAGGTTTTGTGCTGCTTCTGCTTTCTTAGACTTTTTAAAGCATCTTTTCACTGTCTTTTGACTCAGATTTTCTTCCCCTTCGTTTTTAGCTTAACTTGCCCATTGAAATCTATATGTACACATTCCATTCAGCAAACAGCAGCGGCGGCTTTTCCCTTATATATAAAATTCATTTTGGTTCTTTCCCTTCTCGGAACTCGGGCTTTTTGTTTGCGTAATATTATAAGAATTGTTACCAGTAAAAGCTGGAAATAAGAAAATCTTCTCTATATTTTGGTTTCGGTTTTAGTTTAGTCTGTTCGTGTGTGTGTGATGCTGAAAGCCTAGTGTTGTCGTCCAAATGAAAAGTTTTTCATAGGCTTGAAAGGCTGCAAGTGGTTTTAAGTACTTTACCCGCCAGTTGTCCAATGTATCCTCATGTGAAATTGGCTTCATAAAATGCAAAACAGTTTTCTCTCTCCTATCCTCAAGTAATGACCTGTTCTCTGTCTCATCTCACTTGAGCAAGAGAATTCTTCTTTTCCGTACACACCGCACCGAAAACATGAGCATTTTCATTTCAACGTCAAACTTCCAACCAGTATTTTAAAACCAGCATGTGTTTTTGTTTCAAATTGAAAAAACCTATTGCTTTCAACCTTGTTCTAAAAGACGTGGAAAAAAGGAAAAGGTAATACTTGTTTCCAACTTGGAACCGTGTGGAGTGATCTGCGACTAAAAACATTACATCGTCAAACTTTAATCAGAATCACGAAAGTGTTTCCACTTATTTTCAATGAAATGCAAATTTTGTCTCAAATTCAAAAAGAATGTACAAAGCCTAGTGCGAGGACGACATTGGACATTGCACAGGCAATCGTACAGAAAATTGATGGTGATCTGTCTTTGACTACATTTTGAAAAAGAAGAAAATATGCAAGCTCAAAGCTACAAAATGAAAATTTTGGATTTCGTAAAGCTTGTTTCACTTGAGTTTTACTTTTAGTACAACAGAAAAAATAGTGTCATAAAATTGCAATGTCCTTGGAACCAACCGAGAACGAAGTGGTGGAACATGACCTCATCAAGAAGACTTTTTTCAAACTCCCAGTTCCTCTGATGATACTCGTCGTTTAACTTTGTGTCTCTTGAGAGAAAGGAAAAATAGACACACATTTTTCAGTTAATTTACTTCACAAGTCTTGAGAAATTTTTCATGTTCTCTTAACAAAAAATCAGACGTTTTTTGGGTAAATGGAAAGCTAAAGAGAACAAAAAGATGTCTGAACTTTGAAGTGGTAAATTTTTTACCGCTGTTTTTTATGCTTTGCGTATTTTTATTAACTATAGTGCTTTCATTCTTAAAAGAGCGAATAAAAATGAAGCTTGTATATACAATATACATACAGGTTTTGAGGTTATATAATGTACGCGTACGCAGAAGTGTTTGTGGAGATTTATTTATTTTCACAAATCCGCAAAAATGTTGTTAAAAAAATTCAAAACAGTAAATCTTGTATCCCGAGTTGTCCAATAAAAGTACATTTTATACTTCCTTTACACAACTCGGGATTGGATAGTAGCATTTGTGGTCAAATCCAAACAAAACCGAAGTAAGATTGAGTGAAAAGAGCATTTCCTCACATTTATCGCATTGAAGGAATGATACATGATGGCAGGTTAGGGTCCTTCCGGAATTGGAAATGGGTTTTGAACACCCTCTGAAAATAAAAAGAATGTATACGTCTGAAGGGGAAAACCATTGAATGTAATATGATTGAGATAAAAACGAGACGAGCTGACCACTTGACCCCTGCAGCGTCTCGGTTTCTGCCACGGTCACGGTCTAATGCTCCGTTGTCACCACCCGGGAACATGAAAGAAATAGAAATACTCCAATACTCGTATCGTATTTGTTTCATTTGCTTTTTTCTTCGTTTGGGGTGAAGTGAAAGAGAAAGCTTCTGCTTCTGAATAAGGACTTTTTTCAAGGGTCACAAAATTATAGATCATCTGACTCTCCGAGGGTGAAAACTTATTCGTGAGGTTTTTCCTTTTCTGTCCTTCCTCGTCTTCCTGTCCGGATGAGAAGCGACTGGATGATACATGACATAATGACACATGGAACAACTATTCTCAACCGCAAGTGGACCAATGGAACAAAAAACTGAACGAAGGGGAAAAGGGACACATCAACTACCAAAAAATAAAAAGTTGAAGTCAATATCAGCTGCAATGTCTCACGGGAAAGGTTATTAATGGATTTTCTTCAAACGTGCGATGCCACACTTCAAACATCTGTTTTGTGTGTATTGATATTGATTACTATTTTACTATTCAATTTGTACGCAGCACAGAAGATGCAACGATGCATTCCTTGAAGTCAAATGGTAAATACTGTATATTGTCCCGCCTCGTGATTTTGTGTACTCAAGAAAGAAGAAAAGAAGACGAAGCAAAGCACTTGAGAAACAATAAGATACGCAATTGAGACTTGGGAACAATCAACATGATGATAGTCAATGAAGGTTTAATGGGAATTGCCCTAAAGTAAGTAACTGTATCGTTTTAATGGAAGAAACAAGGTTGTCACATCGTTTGGGTCTTGTAATATTGAATGAAACTAGTACATTTGGTGAGTTCAAGTGTGAGTAAAATGTGACCGGGCGGTAGCGGATTAAAACACACTTTCTTCCACTATCGTATCAGTGAGAAAAGAGAAAAGAAAGTATATTCTTATCAAGACAAGAGAAAAGGGAAGAAAACAAGAGAAAGAAAAAGAAGATGGTCTGACGAGAGAGACGAAGGGTTAGCGATTAATCCCCCGTCTTATTGCCCAAGTGCCCTGGTCTTTTTTTCTGTAGTGTTCACGTCCGTTTGCAATGAATTGACTCTGTGAGAAACACGTAAGCCCATTAAACACGCTGTTATTTTTGCCCTCGTCGCCTTATACATCGCCTCTTCTAATTGCCTTGAGTGACTCCTCGTTTTTTTCCCTTTTCTCCCTTTCCCTCCTGCATATAAGAGATGAGATGAGTAAAAAAAAAGAAGAAGATACGTTTCTTGCGTTGTTTCACGTTCAGTTCACTTTCACTTTCGATTCGTTTTTTTTTTTCAAGTATATATTTTTCTCATACGATTTTTTGTTATAAGCTGATCAGCTTGGCAGTTCAGTTTGCTTGCAGTTGGAATTTCTTTTTTTTTATCCAAACGTTTCTGGATTCGTGACGGGAATTCGAGCATTTGTGTTCTTCGTAGAACGTCGTCGTTTTTTGTGATCTTTCTCCTATTCCTACCTAGTCTGAAAGGTAAAGTGACTAGAATCGTATATATAGTGAAAAATAAGGCTTCCCTTTCGCACTCACTGCTAAATAAATGCTTGGGCATATTTACTATAAAGTGAAAACGAGACTTAAGGACTAAAGACTTTCACTTAACTTACTATATTATAACAGTACAGTGAGTCTGTATGCTGCTGTTATAGATTACAGTAAACGGATACATATATTCCTACGCAGGAGAAATACATCCGATTCGATTCTCCCTGTTTGTGTCTTTTCCTTCCGCCTTTCTCTTTTTTCCGGGATTCGGTTGACCTGGCTCTTCTATTAGTTTTTTCCCTCTGAAAGTCACTTCCTTGGTCCCCATGCACAGCTTATATTGTAACGTCCCTTCCGGTCTTGTCCCTCGCGACGAACTATAATATTTTTTCTATCGTTCTTCTATGACTTTTTGGAATCAGCACATTACACACAGGCGAGACTCCTCTAACCTTCAGGCCAATCGTGGCGAGTAGCAACGGGCGAAAGCACGAAAAGCATAAGATACCAAGCAACCCTACGTGAAAAAAAGTGTATCCTTCGACTTATCGCAGTCTAATAAGGCCAATTGTAAGGACAAATGTCGGAAACCCCAGTGACTCCTTCGACTCTGACTCATCTTCCAGATAAAGAAAATGAAAAGTCATTCGTTCCATTAGTATAAGGTGATTTTGACTTCCACGTCCACTCCGTTTCCTATATCATTACTTTCATTACACAAGTTTCATATGAACCATCGTACCCTACAAGAAGCTCTGAATGCACTATTATATTACATTGGATACAAAAAACCCGGGATTTCTTTTATACATATAAAATGCTACTCCTTACTAAACTACGTATAGTATTTAGAGAAAGCATCATGTAAGAGCAAACGGTGGAGCACCATCCATCGTTATAAGGTTTCCTATTCAGGTACTGACATATGGACGGGCGTTGAAACACCCCGACAAAAACCCGGGACGATGTCAAAGTTTCTTATCCGTAAAGCACACCCAACGCTTGTATTAATACAGTATGAAAGATGAATGGTTCCCTAAATATAGGTATAGATATGGCCGTATGAAACTATAAAAACGTCCAAAATCCCATATGATTTCGACCACACGACTTGGACGGGGTAAACGTGACGTCTAATCTTCCCACTGGCAATAGAACACAGAAATAAGAGAAAAGCAAAAAAGCTATCACACCGATATCTTGAAGACGAAAGAGGATGAGTGCAAACTGTCTCTGCCTTTGTGTGTATGTCTCATCGTCGAATATACAATAATAATGGGAACTCTTCAACTTTCCCGAACGAAGCAAAAAAAGATCCTTTCCCTTGTATTATTTGCTCGTGTCAGTCTGCCGCAAAAGTCCCTGTGACAATGAACAATGTGTCAAGTCTCACAAAGATCCAATCGATAGCCATAGTCATACAACCATCATCACATCACACACCGTGAATCGTAGTAGTCGTCAAGATCAATGAAGAAACCTTCTATGTGACCGACTGACACACGGCAACGACTTTTTGTCTTTCGTTGGCTGTCTCTTGTCCCATGGCACACATTTTGTTAGCCTATCGACTATCGACACACCTCATACAATACATTTTATTATAGAACTTTTTTGTGCTCCCAATTCCAATAACAAAGTTTGACTTAACATGCTCGCTCTTCTTTTCCAAATTCGAATTTCCGATAGTCATCATCTCAAATGATTTTCTGGTTAACCTCAAATCCTACATTTTGAGTTTGACTTGACCACATTTTCATAATATTTGTCCTTGTCACTCAAAGTCTTGATTCGTTGACAGAAATACGATCATTATCTTTTATCATGATTGATCCACGAAAGAAATCTGCCAATCAAAATTATGCATGTGAACTATGCCTTATTATATTTCGCATAAAAACGTATCTTTCAACCTTATTATAAAGTATAGGTAAAATGGAAAATGTCAAAAGGTCATGACTTTTTACTTTGGTACATTGTTTACAAAAAGAAGGTTTGAAAGGGGTTTCAAGTAAAGAGTCAAGCGTGCAAATGATAATTGATTATTCAAAACGACAAGGGAAAGACGGAAAGAAGTGCACACTAAACCTTTGGCACAAAAGGGAGGTCCGAAAGTGCAAAAGGGAGAGAAAAGCAAGGAACACGAGTATACTGGCAACATTAAAGTTTTGCCTTTGGAAGCAGAAGGGTACTTGTATAAAGACTATTAATCACATGAGAGAGAGAGAGAGAGACGAAGAGAAATTTGGGAATTTGGAGAACAAGTTTTGGTCAAATTGTGTGCATGAGAGAATGCAAAAGGAAAAGGTAAAGTTGGGATGGAGCAATTGAAGCTTTTCCAAGACTATGCTGCAGAGCGGAAGCAGGTATGAAATGAAAGATACGAATTAATTGAGCCCATGCATACAAATTCCCCAATCCAATAAAGGCAAAGTCGACATGGCAAGGCTTGTTGGCTTTGTGTTGTCTTGTTCTACTTCCTGCTTACAGTGCTACGAAAGAAGCACTATATATACGAAACACTGCCGTCTATACATAGTCGGTCCAAAATCCTCATGGAACTCACATTAGTAGGATATTTTCTCCCAAATGACGGTCTATACAATTATTCATGACTTTCCCTTGTCGGTGGTGTCTGCTTTCACCAATTTGCCAATCAAAGGGTAAAAGGAAGTGAGAGCAATCCAAGATGGAAATTCCCGGGGTGAAAAACTATGTATAAATGAGTCCCAAATCGTAAATTCCTTCTTTGGAACAAATGGGGTATCATGGACGTGTATGGACAACAAAAGTGACTGTGTCTGTTACTCTGTACGTGGACGTGTGTGCAGTGTGCTGGCACTGGAACTGTGCTCAGGAACCAGGATTAATTTTGAACAGATCGGAACAAAAAGAGGTAAATCAATAGAGCCTCATTGACAACAAAAGAAAAGACGCCGCTGCTACCATTCTCGTTTTTGCCATAGCGTTCTACTCCTGCTGCATTGCTGCCACGTACTTATTAGCTTCTTGTTCAGTTTGCTCCTATACTATTAAATTTAGTACAATGCTTGGATTCTAGAAAATCGGGATTTCGGGTCGAAATAGTAAGGGCAAATACTATATGGTGTGTACCACCTGGCTGGAATTTTCGGAGGAAAATAGCAGTTCAAATACAGCAAATGCTCTGTATTTTGGAGCAATTTTGCACGAAACAGACAAGAGATACCGCACCGCTGCTACCATTCTCGTTTTTGCCATAGCGTTCTACTCCTGCTGCATTGCTGCCACGTACTTATTAGCTTCTTGTTCAGTTTGCTCCTATACTAAGTACAATGCTTGGATTCTAGAAAATCGGGATTTCGGGTCGAAATAGTAAGGGCAAATACTATGTGGTGTGTACCACCTGGCTGGAATTTTCGGAGGAAAATAGCAGTTCAAATACAGCAAATGCTCTGTATTTTGGAGCAATTTTGCACGAAACAGACAAGAGATACCGCAGAGTTAGTAAGTATAGTCATAGTCTGTGAATCCCGAAATCTATACAGTAGCTCAAGCGTGATGTGATGAGACGTTCCATGATGACTTTTGTGCTCAAACTGGTTACCTTATTCTCCATTTGAGTTCCTTCAAAGTACATAGTATAGTAAAAGAGTGATTATACGGTAACGTTAAATTGGCACACTTGTGTGTTCTGCTCTCCTCGACTCTATGCGCTTCTTGAACATTGCGGACTCTTCACGTTCGCTTCCAAAAAGCTTGGAACAGACAAGACCAACAACAAGTTTATCTCTCGCCGGCCATCCGGAGCAATCATGGCTCAACAACTGGCTATCTCCCTCTTTGAGCTTTTCAACGGATAGACAAGTTGAAAGGGCTCAGTTGTTGTTAGTTAGCTTTTCTCTCCTGCTCTTGTTGTTGGAAGCGGTTCCTTTATTTCCCGATTTGGGATTTTGCAATGAATGTAACCTAGTCTTTTCCAAGAGACTCAAGTGGCCAGGCCGCAGACTGTTTTCTATACACGAAATGATCAAAGGGTCATGGTCTCATGGTGTGCTTGTAACGACGTCCCATGTAATTTTGAGATGTGAAATGTGAATGTCGGGATGTAACATCTGAAGATTCATTAATGGTATTCCAACGACTGAAAATGTAATACAAAGTGATCCAAGTGATGAAATGACTTGTTTCACTTACAGACGTCATAGCACGCTTATTAATGGATATCTCAACCTCAACTCAATTCTCAATGACAATTTGTACCACTAGGCTCTTGGCTGTCAGGCGTCTTGTCTTGCAGTCTTCGAAACCCTTAACCCTTCCATTGTTCCATTTCTTCTACTGTTGTATAATTTTATTGACATAGAAGCTAAATGCTATACCCGCCGCTATACCATCAATCTTTAACATTACATATAAATCAAAATTATAATGTCTGAAATCAAATATTTTTTTCGGTGTGCGTTTAAGCGGAAAACCGTCAATGGAAATCAACAAATCAATAAACCTAATTTTGAAATTCACCTTCTAAAAAATGAAAAATTATAATCATAACCCTTTGCAAATTTTACATATCTGAATGTTTTTATATTTGTAATGTTACAATTTATAGAACTTTATCATATTTTTGAGAATGACTTTTTATCTAGAAAACAGTTATTTTCAAGAGCCTCGAAGATACACAATAACTTGTAAATCTCACTTGCGACGGTGCTTCCAAATCCCCCAATTTGAGAACATTTCTTTTGAGAAGGACAATTTGGTTGAAGGACAGTGCCGGTACTTGAGGGTTACTGTGTAATTTGTATGCGCGAAAGATTGCTACGTGTTCCTCTTCTCCCCCAATTCAAAAATCTATTCCCAAGGTGGGAAAAGCAAAGACTGTTTGAATGGACCTGAGGGGAAGTTGAGAAGTAAAATCGCTCTATTCCAAAAACGAGTTTAAGGGTGAGGGTGGGATTTTTCCTCTTCAAAAGAGAAAATGCACTTTACTTCATAATGATATGCTTGCACTTGACTGATTTAGAGAAAACTTTCTTGGGTTTGCTTCTTTCACAACGTCAAAGGGGCCTTGTGATTATGTTTTATTGATGCATCCACCTATTGAATATGACAAGAGAAATCTGTTAATGTCACTCAGGTACCGCTTTTTGACGCGTACTATGCAATCGATTTCTTATTCAGTCATATTCGTTTTTGTTTTGTTCGTTTTTATGATGCTATTTAAAAAAAAAGCATATTTTTTCGTATATAATCTTCGTAAAACCAGGGACAATACGTTCATTCCGTTTCTGGCCAGTTCCCCAAAATTCAAAACGTGAAAAACTGCATTCTTTCACGAGGAAAGTTGAAAACGAGTTTGCATGTAATAATGATCGGCTCTTAAAATTGCGAGACATTCAAAAAAGTACCATAAAAAGAAACGAAAAGGAAAGTTAAACAAATAGCCAAAAATGTTAACTGTTCAAAGTGAGAAGCAAAGGTGGAAGTGAAGAAAACGAAAAAGTCTGTCAGTCAGTCAGGTCATATCAAAGTGGACGAAGGGAATGAACCGGTAGTAAAAAGTGAAAGTCTATATTTTATATCGTAGTTTGGGAAAAAAAGGACAATTTTTCTGAATGGTGCGTTCGGGAAAAGTGTGGCGCAGAAATCTCCCGTCTGCGGAATGCCGATAGAGAATTTTGGTGCTAGCGTTTACCACTCTGAAAAAAGAGATATAGAAAGTTGATTTCTTTCCTTCCCCTTCTTCTTCACAACTTAAACTAAAGTTTAGCACTCTCAGATGAAACTGCTTTTCGGGATGTCGATGGTTTGATTTTTTTTCCTCTTCTACACTTTGTCAAATACTACGGGAAACAGCTTTAACACCCCAATGCCTTTCTCTCACTTTTTAAACTTGTTGCAGGTTGAAAGTTGGAGGCTTGCAAAAAATTATCGTTGTACTTTAAACCCGTTTAAAATGAATTATAAGCACACTAGTAATATACTAAAACTAAAATTAATGCTTTTGAGTATTTACTTGTTGATGTAATTTCGTATCTTCTTTCATCTTCTTTGATCTGAATTAAGTAATTGGAGTAATTGGGCGCATTATGGAGGAATAAGAATGAAGAGATAACATTGAAGAGAAGATATAAAAATGTTTTGTGTCGTATACCAATCAAACATGAAAATTAAGTACAAAATTGTCTATATTTAGACAATTTATAGAGCGCAAAACGTTAGGGGCGGGCATTTATTTTCGGGTTCACTTCCGTTCATTTTTGTGCGTATCTCAAGTAAACAAACAGGGAAAAAATCTCTGAAAGCATGAAATTGTAAGGAGAAGTAACATTGAGGGAGTTCAAAAGACAAGTGGCAATGTGTCTGTAGTCTCAAGAAGGATTTTGCACAGAAATTGGATCGAGTGAGACGGTGAAAAGACTGTGTGTAGTTCCAAATTCTCCTTTTTTCTTCATAGACGCCTTCAACCGACGTGTGAGTGAAGATAAAACAAAAATGAGAAGTTTTTCATCCTAGGTTTTTTGTTAGGAGCTTTCTCTGCCTCTTGCTAGGATTGCCACGGCCTGATATCTTTTAGCGTATGGATCATTGAGCGTCAAATCGGGTATAGACTGTGTCAGATAACTTCAAATTCGCCTGTTATTTACTCCCAGTGTGGCTTTTGCCTTTTCTCGTGGCTACGGCCGTAACTTCTTTTCTCTCCCACAAATGCAACTTGCACCGAAACGGAAAGTCCGCACGAGGGAAAAAAAACTTAAGGGAACTTTCTTCTGAGAAAAAGAACATGGTCCAGCTCAATATTCTTGAGCACAAGTTTAACTCGCACTATGCAACCTTTACATAAGGAAATTATATGGAATATAAGAAAGTTAGAAAGTCAGCGAAGAAGCCGTATTCAATCAAAGATTCAATCATTTTCTATTTCTACGCAGTGTTAAAGCATTATGGCGACAGCTTCGAATAACATTGAATATTGTATTGTAACCACTTCACCTTTCATAGTGAAATGACCTTCAAGCTCGAATGGTAACGAAATGGAAAAATTCAAGTGATTTCAATTCCCTTTTCCCTTCCGGCTACGGTGTTTCCTTGTTCCTTCCGTTTGGAATCCATCTCCTTCCGAACATCGTTCTATATTTGATTTTTCTAGCCTGAAGAAAACTAACCATTTTATCCGAGAAGTGGATGTGAAAGCAGTTAAAACGAGTCGGATACAAAGATACTTTACATCATTAAATCTCACTCATTCCAGCACCACGATTTATTGAGCAATAAACTCGCTCCCTTTCGTTAAAATTTGATTGAGTTGACTTCGTGTTATGAACCTTCCCTTGTTGTGAACATGTGATAAGGAGGGAGACATCCCAAACTTACTCCTCTCTGACATCATGTCAGATATCCAATTTATATCTTACTATAGCATAAATGCCTTTTTTTTCTTCAAGACGATTCGACACGACGTTCATCTTCTCACATTGCATTTTTTTGGTCCGAGGCTTTGGTGCAATTAGATGAGTCATTCGAGTCGTGTGAATGGGAACTACATCTCTCATTCCATCATGGCGAAAACGTGCCAGGAGATCGTGAGGTAATAAAATAAAAAATAAATCACCTGTTCACTTAAAGCCAGCCGAGGAACATTTTAAATGACCCTGGCCCTGAGAAAAATAAAATACGTGAAAGTTGTCTGTCCAGTCATGTCCTTCTTCCTTCCTAAATGTTTTTTGCATGATGATGTGTTTTCTTTTGTTGAATTTTTTCATTGCCCATTTGAAAACTACGCATTAAACGTTCCCCTAGTTATTATTGTCACAATTTTCTTACTGTTTCGTGTTCTCAATACACGCAAACGACAATTTGCTTCCAATTGTGCTAAACTAATGACAATGACACGCAGCGTTTGCTATCGTTGCAAAACAGGACTCAATTTAGCTAACAATAACATACAATAATATAACGTTTCAGTAAACATTCATTTCTTGTTCAACTATACAAAAGTTGTTTCTCCTGTAATAATCTTCTAATTTTGGCCACTTAATTTGTAAAGAGTTCTGGTTATACAATAATGCGTGCTCAAGAGAGATGTAGTTTTGCATTGAATTGAGGACAATTTCATTCGCAGTTCACAAACATGATGAGAAAGATGATGGGAATTATTGTGCAGAAAAGTTGTTGTGACCGACAATGCATTAAAAAAGTGTATTTTCTGCTAATCTTTGTGATTTGGTCTTTGATCATAAATTGCGAAACAATTACAAAAAATTCGAAAAATATTCAGATTTTTTCGAGTTTACTGTCCAATTGCTTGGTTAGATTTGTAGGAACGTTCAATGTGGACACTGTCGGATTAAACTACACTAATTACCTCATCGGAGTGTCCGCGTTCGGATCAACGGTTACAGTTGAAACTATATTACACAACGTAAATAGCCAGTATTGGAGCACAAAAAATCTCTACAAAAATAATTTGCATATGTATTCCAGATTTTCAGTGTGTTACGCGCATGTTTACTTTTATGAAGATATCATAAAAATTCATAGAAGACTGGATCCCAAGAAATCAAAAAATGAATATGAAAGTGTAAGTTTCCTGTTGTACATTACACCGATGAAGAAAGAGAACCCACATTACATAGTGATGGTGTCAGATTTTGATGGGAGTAAACCGTTAATGAACGAAAGTCAGCATCACGGATTGATGAACTCATTGGCTACAGTGTCGACGAACAGCATTTACATTCAGTTCAATATGCAACGGTCCCACATGTTTCATCTCTTAAGTCCGAATTTCATGTTTGGGGAAGATGAAAAACAATTCATGATTCCTGTGACCAGGCTTGTGACAAGGGAAGAAGTGGCTAATATCTGGTGGAATATGCACAATAATTATTACCAGAAAGCAATTTCAGTGACAGCGACTCCTTCAGTAGGAAAGGAATCGCAGGAATACATCACTCAAAAAGTTGAAACTTGTTCTCTGTTGCGACAAGGTCTTCAAACACCTGAAGAAGTTTGTGCGTTAACAACAATCAGTCGACAGTACAACTTTTCTCTTTTACACCGTTCCAAAAAGGATATCCCAGTGAAGGGCGGAGTGACTTGTAATGTGGTGGCAAATGCAAAGTGGACTGAGGAAATGTTTTTGAGACCATTCATATTCCTAAGATCCGAATGGGTCAACACAGGAGAGATTTTCCGATCCTTTCTTTACATTATTGTTGTAAACAATGACTTTGAGAGTGCTTGGCATGCACTCGAAAGACCATTTGATTGGTACACTTGGTTGATATTAGTGACTTTCATGATCCTAACGGCAATTATTCTTCAAATCGTTTCCTGGAAAACTCTCCAGGATCCGCAAATCAGCTGTCAATCCATACTTCGCTTTTGGACCATGATTGTCGCCACAACAGCAGAACAAAGTCAACGGACGTTACTCAACTTTTGTCGACGTCGCGGAGCCCCTTTGACCTTTCTCATGCTCACTTGGGTTTGCATGACAGTCGTGCTGAGTAGTGGGTACAAAGGGAAAATGACTTCATTTCTGACTGCAAATCTTCCTCCACCGATTCCCCAATCCCTCTCCGACTTAGCGTACAGCCAGTACAGAATTGTCACTACGACTCGACATCAACGAACGAACGGTGCGTCCTACTCAACCTTGAAAGACATTCTTCTCCAAGAGGTCATCGTTCAGTTACAAAGTCAATCAAAACCATACCCCAAATTCTACGATCGACTAAACAAAACCACTTATTTCATTATCGATTCTCATTCTGACTTTGTATTGAAACTCATCCGATCAAAATCCCTACCAACTGACAAAGGTGATTGGCTCATCAATGGAGACTTTGCAATTTTGTCCACAGACAAAGATGTCGTGGAACTCACAACCCTTTTAAAAATGTTCACGAACAAAATGATTGTGAAGAGCACTTCCACAAGTGCATTCATCACGAGATCCCCTTACGTAGTATTCAAAAATTACTTTGAGCGTTACTTTACATTCGCTTTGGGAAGACTCTACGAGTCAGGATTGCTCGTTCGCTGGCGTCATTTCAAAGAAATGCATTCTGTCCAAGAATCCGCAAGAAACATTCAATTCCAATTGAATAATTCTAATACCAACAGCAACAGAACCAGCAACAAACATCCAAAGAAACAGAATTTGGTTCCCTTACTTTTACAAAACGATATGAAACAAAATCTGAATCAATTCCAACCTTTGAGTCTCAGCAGTCTCAAAGCTGCTTTTAAAATGATTACAGTTTTACAATTTATAAGTCTATGCAAATTTTTATGGGAATTACTTACATTTCACCTTTATTGTCAAATCGGTTGTATTAGTCAAACCAGAGTACAATACTTTTTGTAGTTAGTTATAAACAAAGCTGCTTTTAAAATGACTACAGTTTTACAATTTATAAGTCTATGCAAATTTTTATGGGAATTACTTACATTTCACCTTTATTGTCAAATCGGTTGTATTAGTCAAACCAGAGTACAATACTTTTTGTAGTTAGCTGTAATTATACCGATACCAGACTTCAATCAGAAATTTAATAATGTGCTATTAATTCAACAATATTTAAATAATAAAGATGAAGTTTTATTATTGTGAGTATTCAAATTTCAAATCCTTTTCTTTTTTTGCTCAATTGAACAGGACATCATCGTCCTAACGTTACATTAGTCTCGCCACATTCTTCTCATCGATGCAAAAAATAAGATGAAAAGACACCCGTCGTTTTGAGTATAATACGTTACATGTTCGATATGAAGCAGAAGGAAAACATCTTCGTCCTAACGTTACATTAGTCTCGCCACATTCTTCTCATCGATGCAAAAAATAAGATGAAAAGACACCCGTCGTTTTGAGTATAATACGTTACATGTTCGATATGAAGCAGAAGGAAATCCTCGGGTCTAATAATGTGTAAGTAGACGTAATATTCTATCGCGCGACATGATGATGATGAAATCATTCATTCCTTATACGAAAAAAGTGCATGGAAGCATGAAGGAAATACGACAAAGACCTTTAAAGATGAAGAAGAACAAGATCACGTCGTTATAAGGAAAAGGTCTTTTATATCCATATCTGTCGTAATAACGTAATACATTACATTCTGCTATGAATAGCATCACTCTCAGCCGGCTTGGCTCCAGATTCCATTTAAGGGATCCGAGTGAGGATCTGTGCAAAGCACATTGTGGCAATTCCTTACGCCACAAGAAAGCAATATGCGCCACATCATCGGTACGGCACACACAAATTGCAAAGTGTTGTAACTAAACTCACTATGCTTTTGAAATTTCGTGTGATGTTGATGTATGGTGGCTCATTTGGGCGACAGTCCATATCACTGCTCCTAAGGATTTGTAGGAAATGTGCCGGTTTGCCGTTTCACCTTCACCGATCTGATATTTGTATTTTGTACTTTTAAATATCAAGCAACCCCTACTTTTATTTTCTATCACCCACAGCCCACTTTCCCACTATTTGTTTGCTAAACTGAATTCTTCCGGAAAATATCATCACCTAATGTTAGAATACTAAATTACAAAAAAATGCCTACCCTTCAAAATTTTGAAAAAACTTCAAATTCCAACAATATGAACAACAACGTTGAGAGTATCAAGACACAGCAGTTAAATTCTAAAAATCAGAATTTTATTAGTCATATCTGTTGCAGTGTAAGAGTTGTAATCACCTGATTTGTTGGAGAAAAGTGTCATGTCATATAATGATGTATAATGGTTTTGATAAACTGTGAGAAGAGATGGGTTTGATATTATTGGAGAATGTATAGGGAAAGATGATTGTGTTTGTGAGGAAAATGTATGAAAATGGATGACGGGAGCACTGTGTTTTGTATGGAAGTACGCCTTTTGAGTTTGAGAGTGAGAAGGGAAAGCAACCCGTCCGTCAAGCTTTGTGCCAATGCCAACTCCCCTTTTTGTGGTAATGATCTCGTAGAAGACCATATATGATGAGGATGAGACATTCAGGCGAGAGTCTCTCTTTCTCTCTAATCTCAATCCGCACCATTTGCTTTCCACTCATGTGTGCTCAAAACAAACTTAACGTCTCCATATACATTCCTTGTGGAATGAGGAAAAGGAGAAAGGAAACAAACTCTGAACCAAATAATGACATTGATGCGGCTTTCACGCTCTTCCATTGTGTGCAAAAGGACTGTGTGTTGCGGTCGGTTCATGCCAGAATGGTCCTGTTCCTCCTCGGCAGTTGGCACGTCTCAAGGTTTTTGTGGACAGAAGGGTCTCTTCAAAGTTTTGGTCTTGCTTCCTTATTTTGAGATGACGAGAACGAGACGACGACGGGATGATGAAATGCACCCGAGTCACATCACATCAGCGCATCGTCAGCTTTAAACTTTAATTTGGCCTCAGGAAGCGAGCAATAAGGGAGGAAATGAATGTTTCATCACTTATGGCTCAATGTCTGCCGAAAGTACTTTGTCTACCGTCTGCTTTTGTCTGTGCTGACAGAACGTGTCAAAATGGTTAATGTATAAAAATGTATGTGATGAAAAGGTAAGTACGAAAATTGTGTTCATGAGACAGACGAAGAAAGGAAAGAACGAGTTCTTGTGTCAGATCGTCAGATGCGTAGGACGTATATGTTTAGTATAACTAAGTTTTTTTCCTACTTCTTTTCTGGTGTCCGTTGAGTGTTGAAAGAAAAAAAAAGATGAACAAATTGAAGGAGAAAAGGTGCAAAAGGAATGGGCGAAAATGCCCGTTAGGAAGAATTTTTATGTGCGCGCTGAGAAAAGTCGGACGATATGATATGAAATGTCAGTAATAACCAGGCGCACACATCACTCACGCACCATGGAGGGCAACATGAATCCCTGCCGTGTGACGTGATGCAAGCTGACAAGATGAAGAGAAAACCCTGGAACGAAAAACCGCTGTCTTTCCACATACCACATGGACAAAAGCAAACGGAGAAAATGCATGAGACACAGCTGGAGAAAGCAGACGAGCCCATAGAAAAATCTAAAAGAAAAAAAAAACGGTTCCTTGTGGATAGTATACGATGATGATGGGATGGGATGGGAAGTGGGAACGTGTCCAAAATTTAGACTACATAATTCAAAACTTTAAGTTCCTCCGAGTTCATGGAAAAGGCCCACCGCAACTTTTGCGACGGGATCTCTTGTCTCTTTTGCTTTTGTTTCTCGTCTCATCGTCGTCACCCTCGCGTTCCTGTCTGCTTCAGTCACTTTCAACCCTGTTCCTCTCCATTCTCATGTACTCTTAATACGAATTCACTTTATTCATTTATATATATCATGGAGAAGAATTATATAACTCATCTCTTCAGTTTCAACCCCTTCTCCCGATAAACAAATACTATCATTTTTCTAATTCTTCCTCTCTCCATTAATTTACTCCAACTTTTAATTTCGTGGAGAAACTTTTTGTACCGATTAGCGCACTCGAACAACGATGATTCATTTCAATTCATTATTTCCAGGAAGGTATAGTATTGAATAACACTTTGACTTTGAAGTGGTCTTTGGGCACGCAACACCCATCCGAAGATAGACAAAGTGAATAGAGCTTACCACTTTCAATTATTAATTCAGTTTCGGCGTCGTCTCTCCTTTTCTCCCACCAGTTGCAGCCTTGAGAGCAAAGTCGTTCGTCGACAAAGCCCGTCGCGTAATGTTTTAATCCGAACTTTAATTATTTCTTCGTCAGGTCTCACTGGCCCTTGCTTTGAGAATTTGCTTTTCCTTGTCTCACTCACACCTTCAGATTACGCGGAAGACGAAACATAGTCACATTCTGGAATTCACAATGCATTTAACACAAAATGACTTAATTGTGTTACGGTGTTACGGGCTAATTTCATTTTAAATGTTGTTATGCCATGCCTTTAATAAAAATTGAGAACCAGCAAATTAAAATCAAAAGTTTTAAATCAGTTCAAAAACTCGTGTTGAATTGTTTTCAGTAATCATTTTTGATATCAGTGAATCCATATCCTGATTTTTTTGTCAGTTTCTCATGTCAGTCAAGATTAACCAAAATGAAAAGGACCGGAGGGTAAACACAACAGAATGTAGCTAACACAGACATCAGATTTTGCCACTAACATTTCAATTTATGGATGACTGGTTGGTTTTTGGCCACGAAATGATGATGATGAGGTGAAGAGCCTCTCGGCGTGATCGGAGATGGAAAGAGTTTTTTTCTATCGTTCTTGTATTAATAAAATGGAAGGAACAGCCTGCCAACACTCACTACTCATTCGGTTCATTATGAACTCAAGCAAAAGTTTATACTTTCACTCATGCAAATGAAATGGGAAAAATGCGAACTAGCATTTTTTGCAATATAGGCAGCACACAAAGTTATTACACACTGGTTCTTTTCCCTATAGTTAATCCTGAAGGGAATTTCACTACCACTATTTTGTTTCATGTTTCTCGACACTCCCTTGTTTTCTATATTATCTTCTCTCTCATCTTCTTTCTGTATGAACTATAGTACTTTCACAGCTAGGTTTTATGTAGAGTTATTATTAAAATATGTCTCACTGACTGAGTGTTGGAGGTTGGAGTATTCCAGATTTTGCATTGCACAATAATTCTTCTCAGCATCCGGAGCTGAAACGGTAAACAAATGTTGAAACGTCATTTTGAGGGAAAGTCCATCCGGCCTGCAAAATTTTACGTTGAAAGTCATTTCAAGGAGTCGACAGTCGACACTTTCTCAATTTCTATCGAGGCACAATTTCGCCCATTTTCAATCAAAACGTCATTTTGAAGGAAAGTCCATCCGGCCTGCAAAATTTTACGTTGAAAGTCATTTCAAGGAGTCGACAGTCGACACTTTCTCAATTTCTATCGAGGCACAATTTCGCCCATTTTCAATCAAATGAGACGTCGAAAATTCAGGGAACAGATGCCGCGTCGCACTTACATAAGAAGAATCGTTTTTGACTTTCTCGTTCCTCAAAGCATAACACAATGATGCCAAATGATAATGTGCTTTTTCCTAGTGTAAAATTTGATGAGTAATCTTCTCCTCGGGACAGCAAACGACAGACAGACAGGTTTTAGTTTTCACTTCTATAACATGGAGGACATAATGCTTCTCCAACTGTGAGAATGAATGTGCACACTGTAATACTGAAGAAAAGTAGGAATTTATGCAAAAGCTCATCTTCCATGTCGATCACGTCTTCAAATCACGTGTACGCGAGACTTTTCTTATTCCAAAGAATATTACAGAAAAGAGGTGATTTTCTTTTTCGTTGCTTATCAAAATGATCTTTTCAAAGGGCAAAGACCCTTAAAAGCCGAAATGGACAATTTCTTGTAATCTTATTCAAATATATTTTTAGAATTTTTGGAATATTATCCATTATTTGAAAGAGTATTTTAAATCTATAATACAAATGAAATGAAATGCATGTTATACAGGATAAAAGTAAAGCTATCATAAAAAGAGCAGGACTATAGAATTTCGATTCGTGTATATATGCACGTCCGTTTGGTAATTCGGAATTTGGGAGGAAGAAGGAAGGAAATTCATTTGAAGGAATCAACGAATCTGATTGCAAAGCAAAGTGACGGGAAGGAAACGTTGAGAGTCTCGCGAATTCTATAGTGTTTGGTATCTGCACTCTTTATGGAGGAAAGTGGGATAGAAAGTAGAAACAGAGGATTTTGTACTCAAGACTACTTGGTACGTTTATGTCAGTTTTAGCAATGAGATCATATAGACAAAGAAGAAGGAGAAAAGCCAATCTTCCGTCCTTGTGTGAGAAGTCCAAGTAGTACATTCCACAAGGAAGAGTCCCGTTTTCCAAGATCCAAGAGAAGTAATAAGAAGTTGCGTTTCTATCTCATCAGTCCCATAGCCCAAATGATTTCGGCCTTAGCCCTTGTATTAGATTTGAATTTGGATTTTGTCTATAATGTATATTCTAGAGGGATAGAAAGAGTGCTCCACAGGATCAGGAATAGAGTGTAGATTTTGTGTCCTGAGTTGCATACTCTATGAGAAAGTCGGTGGTAATACCCGCGGTGAATCGACTCACGCGAGTCAGCCCAGGCAGAATGGAAAAGTCATGCAAATTTTCTGCAAGTTTTAACCCTCTCCTCCCCGTGTTTGCTCGAGGAAAGTCGCGGTGATAAAGCTAAATGATCATGGGCTGGATTATATAGAGAAAATCATTTGCTGAGAAAGGGATTAAGGAGACTTCACTAATAAAATTTGTTCAAGCCTTGTTCGCCTCTCTACAACTTCACTTTCTAATTCTCTAATACTGTATTCTTCTTTCTCAAGTCTCCCCTAAAACGCAATTTACCCACAAAAGTCTATTCAAAAAATATCTAAAATTTCCATTTTGTTTTCCTGCCGCAGCATTATTCCTGTTTTTCCAAATATATGCTCTTTAGAGAAACCATCATGTTTCATGTTCACCATTTCCGGTTCGGATCTGATTGAATTAATCAAGCAATATTGCGAAGGTATTGCTTATTGTTTATTTTACTAATTTTGAACACGGTTCCAGAAAATGAATTGGAAGAATACAAATAACAGCGTGTATAGTACTAAATAAAAAGATAATGTTATTTGAAGTTTGACATTTCCGGTTTTTTCTCCGTAGGTCAAAAACTGTCTATATTTATGAGGCATATACAGCTTTCAACGCTGATCCGTATTTATAGCTTCTCTGACGCTAAATGGACTTGTTCAAATGTTCTTTATATAGAAAAGACAGCAGTTTGGCCAGTCGGAGCTGTTAGCAGAGGCTTTTCGGACATTATCTTTTCCTTCAGGAAAAGGCAAGGTTGATTTTTTTCAGGGGAAAGTGTGTAGCCGCCCTCGACTTATCTCACGAGTGCAAATGCTTCATTAGCTTTTTTCGAGACCTTCCATTTTTCCCATTCCTTTTCTCCCCATTCTTTCTTTTTGGTCCAGACCTCCAGACTTTCTTGGCTCTAGTGGCCAATGACACTATTGTCCGTACGTGGGGAAGACGCCAATCTATTATTGCCATTCTTTCAGTAAAGGGGAAAAACCGAAACTGACATTCTCATGGAAGCAAACTTAGTAGTATACTATTACGAAAAAAAAGTCTCAACGCTGCTGCTCATCCTTTTCAGGTTTCCCTTGCGAACCACACTTTCTTGGCAAAGGTCTTTGACTACGGATTCAGATTTTTTTGAAGCAAGTGAACAGTGACTGGGACATTTTTGAAGCGTGCGTCGAGGAGTTCGTTTCTCCAGCCTGAGCGAGGACTTGACTTTCTTGACATTTTTATCACAGAGAAAAGATCCGTGCCAATATTTCCCTTTTTTTCAAATGTGCCTTGACGCTTTTCCTTCATCGTCCCCGCATTATAATATTTGCAAAAGGGAAGAAAATGTTGAGCTAAAGCTAAACTAAACGAGGCACGAAGGGCATAGCCACAACGTATAGTAACAGTAAGGTACATATACCACACACACAGAGTACAAAAATAAAGTGCTATATAAGATGGAAGAATACGTAGGGAGAAAGCCAAAAGAGACTCGTTGAAGCATTTTCTCTCTGGAGTCCCATCCCATCGTGGACTTGAATGAAAGTCACATATATAAACTTAAAACCCATGAATACTCACATCTCACTTACTTACGACCTCAAGAGTACATAATACTTCGTCTCATTGTCTTCTTGGCTCTGCAGTAGTGTTCTACCAAAAAGCTGACTTACAGTTTTAAAACTCTAAGAAGAAAATGGTCTTTCATCCTGGACGACGGTGCTAGCCAAAAAAAGTCCCATTTCTCACTCGACCATGCGACCGTTTGCTTTGCATACTTTACTTCCCTTCTNTTACAGCTTTAAAACTCTAAGAAGAAAATGGTCTTTCATCCTGGACGACGGTGCTAGCCAAAAAAAGTCCCATTTCTCACTCGACCATGCGACCGTTTGCTTTGCATACTTTACTTCCCTTCTTTTCCACCCATGAAAAATGTGATGAGCCTTTTTGCTGTGGTTCCAGTCTATATATTTTACTGTGCATTGTCGGAGTAGAAGAATTGTGCAATTTATTCCAATTTCCTGTTTAAACTAAACATGTATTTTTTAAACCGCCATTCTTTATCATCATATGATTCTCCTAAGTACAAGTTTCGTAATATTAACATTTATTAATTTGGAAATCATCAATATCATAATTTTATAGTGTATAAATTAAAACTCAGAAAATAACAGCCGACGAACTACACCATTGGACTATATTGGTATAACTTGAACTATTATTAATGAACTGGTCCGGTGTGCATCCAAAAAAACGTTTTTTGAAACGAGTCTCAAAAAAAGAATGTTTATGACTCAATAACTCGTAATTTTTACAATATATAGCTTCGAATGTGGTTGTAGTCTTTTTTGTCTTCCCCAAGAGATTTGGCGAACCAAAGTTACATGAGACTTTATCTTTGACAACGAGCACACCAAAAGCCAGGAGCAGTGAAGAACTAAAAGCAATTCCCAAAGGAAATGAAATGAAATGAGAAAATGGAAGAGAAGCTCAATGAGTGGACACAGAAGCTAAAAAGCTTCAACTTACTACGACACAATTAAACCATCTGCGAAAACTGGAAATGACAGAAGGCAATAATAACTCCAACTCCCAACCAGAAGATAAAGAATTTGGCGAAAAGTCTATTACTTTATATAGAGGAAACTGGAGAGTTCTGAAAGAGCACAAAATCTGTTTAATGATGTTAAATTCTTATGGTCCACTGCCATGTTTCTTTAATCGGTTTTGTGCATTGCTGCTCCTGCCGTCCCATTTCAATCGAGAACAGATTTGTACAGTACATTAACAATCACAAAAAACAAATTGAAGACGATAATTTAAATAATGTAATCATAGTTAATTACCGTTATTTATTTTAAAAGAATTGATTATTTTATTGGAGTCGAACGTACTTAATGTAGTTTAGATTGTAGTTTTCAATTTTCCACTAACTTAATATAATTTAGCGTATCTGTGTAGTCTGTGTAATTGTAATTTTGTAATACTCTAACAAAAAAGAATCTGATCTGGTTTTCAATAATTTCAATTCGATGATCAATAATAATGGTAAATGGTTGCATTAGTTGGAAGAATTAATGTTGATGTTGGCTTTGTTCGTTGCATAGTTGCATTGTTCTGTAAAATGTACTTAATATATAGAATGTTTTCTAAACCCCGTGTGACACTCAAGTGCTCATTAAGGTCAGTGTGACTAGATTGAAAAAGCAGCTTTCAGAGAAGTGAAGTGAGGAAAACGACTCATTCGTGCCAATATGANTAGTTGCATTGTTCTGTAAAATGTACTTAATATATAGAATGTTTTCTAAACCCCGTGTGACACTCAAGTGCTCATTAAGGTCAGTGTGACTAGATTGAAAAAGCAGCTTTCGGAGAAGTGAAGTGAGGAAAACGACTCATTCGTGCCAATATGAGCGCACTTTAACTTTGCAAAGCTTAGAGCTTGGAAATCCGTCCGTGTCGGTGTATATGTACACACAGGGAGATGTCTTTGTGAAGAGAAGGAACATGCAGAGGGAACATATCAAATGTCGGATGATGTTAGTATCNAGCGCACTTTAACTTTACAAAGCTTAGAGCTTGGAAATCCGTCCGTGTCGGTGTATATGTACACACAGGGAGATGTCTTTGTGAAGAGAAGGAACATGCAGAGGGAACATATCAAATGTCGGATGATGTTAGTATCATTTTCTGAGAAACTAAGAGGGATTAGCTTGTGTAATAGGGAAGAGAGCAATGATAATCCGATTGTCAAGACAAATGCCCCACTTGTCTCTCTCTTCGTGGAGGAAATGCCCGGCTCCAGTTTCATGGAGACAGTCAAAGCTACTTTTCTCAAAAGAGAGGATTTCTATAATACGCATACTACACATGAAAGTAGTGGTGCTTTCGACCGCTTCTGCTGTTGCTGTGAGGGAGAATCTCTTTTCTCGCACTGATGTAGGAAAATCCGTGGAAGCAAGAAATGTGCTTCTCGACTTCTTGTAGACGACTCAAAACCCAATGTTTTACTTGTCACCGTTTGATCTTCCTCTCGATAACATTTCCTCTTGAAATTAAGCATAATGCGATCAAATGCCGAGGCACGTTCTTCAGATTTCCTCTCAAGTTGTCCTCCTATAGTTGGGCAGATAAACCTTTTTCCTGCCTCATTTACCCCACTGTGTATGCTGTAACATGAATTCCCCTCATTTCCATCCATCCAAAATCAGCAAAGGAGCAAAAAAGCAATCTTTGCAAAATGTCATTTTTAATGATCAATCATTTCTTGCAGAATTTATAATATTTCAATTTATAAAATATTTTAGAACTATTAAAACTAATTTTTCACAGCGGATAATGCATTATTAATGCTAGTATAAAAAGAAATGAACGGAACAAGGGTAAGGTCACTTCACTTGTGTGTCCAACATTGTTTTTCGTAAGTGACGCACTGGGAAAGGTTCCTGGTGGCGTGTGCAGCAAAAGCAACTTAACTTGTCAAGGGCAATTTGTTATAACGGGTTTGGAGGTTGAAGTGGCTTCTCAACAACTCAAATCCTTCCGTCTCCTTTTCCTGACTTTGCCTTTTGTCAACTCGACTCTCTCAGCTCATGTCAACTGAAGTAGCAGTCCATAACGACTCAAGTCTTAACAACTCCGTCCTATAGTAACTCCTTCTCTTACCATCACTAGAAAAGAAAGTTTTGCTTCCTTTCCCATACACCGCAGAGCAACAACAACATTTTCCCTTTCTTTCCACTACCATTTTGTCAACCTGACAAAGTGTGAAAGAAGAAAAAAGAAGCTCAATGAGTGAAAGTGAAGGCAGAGTGGTTTGCCAGTACGTCAAGTCAAGCCAACTAGAGTGCCAAATAATTCCAAAAAAGGATGAGTGAAAAGTGCATCGAAAAAAACTTTTTTCTGGTTCTTGTTCAGTCCTTAAAAGTGGTTTGTATTTACCGTGGCTTCAGTGTTGCGTCACACATTGTCAATCTTTTTTGTCGGTGTCGTGTACCGTGTCGTGTAGTAATACCTTTTGCCCTTTGTTGGATTTAATAATATTTCAAAAAATATGTCAATATTTTGAAACCAAACAGAATAATGCTGAAAATAATTTCAAAATGTTAAGTTTACAGTCTTTTGATTTTAAAAAAAATCTCTGTATACAATCGTGTTCATATGAATGTGTGTTTGGAAAACTTTTTCAATTTTTGGGTTGAGTACAACAATCACGTCCCTCACGTAAGTGTGTGTTCCATCAGAGATGAAGGAGAGAAATCACCTGCAATTTTCCACAAAATATATAGTAGCGTGTCTCCATCCAGGGTGAAGATTAGAGAAGCTACTCTCCAAGGTACCTTCAACAGACAGTCGTCTCAAAACGTCTTCTTCTTCCCTTTCTTGCAAAAAAACTAAGAAAAGGAAGAAAAAGAAAGAGTAACTGTCTGTCCTATCGTGCCATTTGTGCCATTCCTACATTTACTACTACAGCGTTCGTTCTTCTTCTTCTGGTTTTCT